>CAJNDV010031189.1:25796-50631 GCA_905221635.1 Symbiodinium sp. CCMP2456 | reverse complement strand
CCGACATCTGCTCGAAACTTGTCCTAGCTCCAAGACAGCACACGTGCAGGCGCACAAGAGTCGCATCGTCCAATGCAGCAGGGCTGTTAAACAGTCCAGTAACTCTGTCCAATTGTGGATTCTTGGCCGTGCCAGGCTATTCTTTCTTAAAGAGCACAGAAGCTTAAAGGCAGGCAAAAGTCCAAATACTTTTTTGCAACAACTCCCGGAAGAGCCGTGTGGCGGCTGTATGCTGTGGCGGGACATGCAGCACCTTGACGATCTGCATCGCTCGCAGAGCACAAGACATCGCATCGCCAATGCAAGGCTGGCTAGCCTCGACAGTATGCAAGAGCCCAGCAAAAAAACTTGACAAAGTCGTCAGTGTCTTGTAAATCTCTACAAACGCACATGTTGCGCATCAACACAAGCGGGCGGAACACATCGTTGCACGAAGCTGGGCAGTGACAATGGCGATGCAGTACGTTCGAAGCATCGTTTCTGCCTCCCATGATGCCACCACAACAGATCCTGCCAAGCACCGTATGCTTGATCTCAAACCAAGCTATCAATCAATGCCGGGTCGAGCCATCATGTCCGGATTCATCTCAGGTTGAAAACTACGGTCTTTTGCATGTGCGCTGCTGGCGCATCAACAAAACTACTCACTTAGTATCATCATGCAATGTCGATGGCGTCGCTGAATTCGCAGATTTCACAACCGCAGATTTCACAATAGCTCTCGGAGCACAACCATGGCGAAAGCCAGAATCAGAAATCTGATTGCCAACATAATGCAGATGAACCAAGCAGATCCAACATCTGTAGGAAGGCAAGGGCACATATAGAAAACAAATGTCCAAGCTCCAAGTCAGCACACTTGCAGGCACGCCTTCTCCGAGAGAGTCACACCGTCCCAGCAGCATGCTGGGGGTTGACGCGCCACCAACGTGATCAACAGACCAGTAGGTCTGAACCCTGTTTTAGGGTTCAGCTAGTCCAATCGCAGCACACGGATTCGAATCAAAAATGCCTCAACCTTCACGTAAGACTTCAACAAAAGATAGCTGGTGAGCTATTCGGACTCTATACGGCCTATGCAGCGGCATCGCAGCCCTGACATTTAGGGAGGGTTGTGCAGTGTTGTGCGCATAGTCGGATATGCCCAGCATCCGGTTGAGAGCGCAGTGGGCAGTTCATGATGTCAGGCAGGTGGCCCAGCTACAAGACTACGTGCTACACGCACCGGGTGTCTTGGAGTTGTCCGCAATGCTTCAAGCGCCGCATGTACTTTATCCTGCAACCCTTCTACTTCCCCAGCATGGGCACCTCGTAAAGACAGAGCCCCAAAGCCCCAAAAGCCTAAACACGATCCAAGTAGAATTTGCCAGCTTAACAAATTGGGCCAATCCGCAGACCTTGAAAGCCTAAGCCATGAAAATGAACATCCACTGCAGACAGTCTCAGCTTGGGTTCGGAGTCTGCTTCCAGAGCACGTGTCGCGTTTTGCTCTTACATACTCGGCTTGGAATGAAGGTTAAACGCTAGGGATGTCTCTTTCGGAAGATTCGGGTTGCGCACAGGTCACATCGAGTTCCTTGCTGCTAGCGCTGCCGAGGGTGGTGGATCTGATGCTGGCGACGATATTGATGATCGAGTTGGGGGGGGCGAACAGTGGTGCCGCTTTTGATGGTAGTGAGGCGGAAGTGAAGACGACAACGAAGAGCATCAGCAGGACAACGAAATGTGTAGCAGGTATGATAAGGGTGACGACCATGATGATGATGATGATGATGATGATGATGATGATGACGATGACGATGATAATGATGATGATTCTGCTGGTGGGGGTGAAGACGACGATGACGATGACAGTCGCGACGACGATGACGATGATGTCGGCGATAATGATCATGATGGTTGTGGTGGTGAAGACGACGATGGCGATAGCAGAAGCGATGACGATGTTGGTCATGATGATGATGATGCTGCCGATGACGATGGTGCCCTTCATGGTCATGGTGATGATGATGATGGTGATGACGATGATGATGATGGTGATGATGATGATGGTGATGGTGAAGGCGATGATGATGATGATGGTGATGATAATGATGGTCATGATGATTGTGAACATCATGAGGGTAACTATGATGACGATTCTATCTATCAGGCTCGGCGACCAGATGCTGTCACACTTGCGATGCAAGCAAAATCGAGCACAGGTACCTTTCGAAACCCTTCAGAAACCATGAAGTCATCCACAACACCCGTGCAACATGCGCTGGTACTCGCTGTTAGATGGCATGCAGCTCGCATCCTTCGAAGACAGAGTGATTCTCTTTTTCGACTTGGGCCTCAGTAGCCGCACTTTGGCACCACCGGTTTCGTGTGTGAGACGCATCAACCACAAACGGGTGCAGATCTTGACCCCCAACGAGGAAAGCCTAAAGCGTTCGTTGCCGGTTCCTCCAAGGGCAGATCCTATTCAAGGCCCTACTTGGCAGATATGACGCACGGCCTACGTCAGTCAAATGATCTTCTTTGTTGTTGGTCTTGCTCGCGCCATGCCTTTGCCGCATCTTGGGATGTCCAATAGTCTCTTTTCGCGTACGTCATTTCCAAGAATTACACGACGTCTCCGCCAGCAAACATTGGCACCGGACGATCGGAAGCATGAAAGAAACCCTTTACGCCTCCCTTTACATTGAACCTCCACCGTCCGGCAAGAAAGTGCAAGTCTAATTGAAGTGAACGAGACCATTGCAACGTTCATCGACGCTACATTTAACAAAAATAACAGGGCTGCGAAATCACGCTTCGCATTGCGAAAATGGCCAAAGGCCTGTGGAAGCCTTCTCCTGGCCCGACTCGCCCTCCATGAGGTGTAGGAGCATCTCCATGTTCGCTTCCGAGAAGCTGTCACCCCGAGCGGAGGATGCATTGAAGCCCAGCTCTTCTTCCAGCCGCCCACGGATCTCTCGAACACTTGCCATAGCATCCTTGAGTTCGGTGAGGCGCCTGGGCACATCGGGCACATCATAGAGACCGTTGATCTTCGCCTGGAGCTTTGGGCTCTTGGCTATGTGATTCTCTCGGCAGGCAGCATGGACGGCTGCACCATATGGCGAAATAGCGGCCGCCGCAGTAGTGATCCCTGCCACGCTGGCCCCACAGAGGGCACTGATATCAAGGAAATCGTTGCAGTGAACAACGATCAAGTTAATGAAGGTCACGACCTTTCATGAGGGGGGTGAGAGGCTGACAGGAGCTCAATCCTTTCACGCCTGGCCTGGCTGATGTACGTCACCGCCCCGCCGATGTCGACGGTGCACAGCGCCTGACAACAAGTGACTGTCCAGTCCAAACCTGTCTAAAACATTATTCAAGGAGACGGTTCACAAAAGCTGTTTCGACAGGTGTATACCTCCGGGATTCCGGTGAGCTTGTTCAAAGGGGACGCCTTTGCTCTCCAACCGCACATTCCTGAGTTGACGGCACCGTTAATGGCCAAGCCCATGTTGGCGATATTCGTCACAACCATGCCCACGTCGATGCCGCACTGGACGCCGTTCCCGACGGCACCCTCACCGATCATCAGCCGTCGTCCCGGCGCACCGCGGACAGTCTGGTCGCCCAGCACACTGATCTTGGTCGTCGTAAGGCCTTGTTTGGGGCGTGTTTCTCCAAAGCAAGCGACAAGAGCTTCCGTTAGGTTAGGTTTTTAGAGCAGGAAAAGCATAATCGGATACATGTTGCTGCACCACAAGAACTTGAACTGATCATCCTGCAGGATAATAGGCAATGTGCTTTTAGAAACACAAATTGATGGCATGGCACCCAAGAGACTGTTGAACAGGTTGCTTTACCGTGAAGCCTGATACAACCAAACCCCAAACCATAACCGAAACACCGATTTCTGAATCTGCCAAACTCTCCTTTTAACCCGAAGACCTGGAAACCACAAGCCCCTCATGGCTGACCAGGGGCTGGGTGGTGTGGGGACACAGGTGGCAGCCGCCAGGGATGCCGTGGCTGCCAGCTCCCCCATGGCGGAGACCAGGCCTGTGACACCTCCGAGCTTTTCGGAGCTTGGCTTCGGAGCTGTCCTTTGTTGTGCCTTGCTGAGATGTTTTTTACACATTGCTGCCCTTTTCTTTGGCAGGAGGGAGGCACTGTCGCGATACCTTCTGCACTTCCAAGCCTACGGAGCAGAGAGCATTCACGTTGGTGGTGATCGCGCAGTTGGAGGCGGCAAAGGACAGCTTGGCCGCCAAATTGCCAACCCATGCGACCAGGATGGCACCGTTCACTTGGCACGCCAACTGAGGGGTGCAAGAGACTCACTTACGACCCTGCACTGCACGGATCGGGCTGATCTTCCCCACCTCCGATTCGCCATCTCGAGGAGGTGGACAGGTGCGGATGATGGCGTTGATATCATCACCCATGCCCATGATAGAGATCTCGGAACGGTCGAAAACTTGAAAGGCTCTTTACAACATGCGACCTGCACTTATGTCATGTGCGACTGAGCTGCGAAGGCTTCCAACACATTGAAGGCACAGAAAGCCTTCTTGGCCTCTCTTGCCCTCTTTGCCTTCTTTTCAGCTCTATAGGTCCTGATCTCGTCCTCAGTTGTGGATCACGAAGTGCAAATGCGAATAAGAGTCTTTTGGCTGACATGTAGCGAGGCAGTAGTTCATGTCCTGTGCCTCATGCTGCCAAGCGTCATACGAGATCATGCTGCGGGCAGCATCCTGGAAGAAGTGAGCCGACTTTCAGCTTACGGTAGCGTAGTATTTGCACATCACAACATGCCGAATGTCGCAAAGCTTCGCCCTCCAGCTTGAAATGTTTCACCGTGTCGCTTAGGCCCTGGCAACAGGACTTTCAGGAAGCTGTCGCACCTTGTTGCCGCGTGGGCCACGGATTCAATACACATGCCGGCTCATTCTGGTGCGTGCACTCGCCGTCTTTTCCCGTGCCTGGTGTGCCTCATAATGCTTCGCATAGTCCTGGTGCAACAGGGCTGGGGAGGCCGGCCACAATCCCAGAATTCAATTTGCAGCTGCTACTACTACTACTACTACTACTACTACTATTATTACTTCTACTACGACGACGACAACGACGACGACGACGACCACTACGACGACGACTACTGCCACTGCTAGGGGTTTCGGCTGGCATCCCCGGCAGTCCCGGTCCAGGTTCCATAGTCACTTCCACAAGGGTGCGCTTTCGTGGTGCGGGAGGGACCCCGATGCATTTAATTTCGAAGGCAAGTACATCAGACGGCGCCGACAACAAGAACAACTAAGACAACCGCGACGACCACGGCGATGATGACCAGACAACGCAAGTCGGTACTCGTCCACAGAGCAAGAAGCACTGGCATTGATGACCAGAGACAGAGAAACGGAGAAAGACTCAGAGACGGAGGTGGAGAGAGATACAGAGAGGGAGATGTGTTCCGCGTGAAACGGAAGGGACGGAAGGTCCTTGCCCGCAGACTTCATCGCATTCATAACGATGCCATCGGCAAGGCTCCTTCTGCACGGAAGCTAAGTAGCAGGGTTATCCTCCAGTCTGGCATAATCATGTACGCTATGGGCAAGCTGGTAAAACGAACAAGAACTGTGCCATGCTTTGCGATCACGCTCTGCTGAAACTCAAGCACCGAAGAGTATCTGCTCTATAGCCTCATTCGATCCTCGATTTCTACTCACTATCCCTACCAACATGCATCTGCGTGTTCCCGTTTGACTCCAACTGGACTAGCCCAGGCGCCTGTTTGTCACGCTCCGGAGGCCCTCCACTTTTAAAGCCATCTGTGCATCCACATCGGTAGCAAACTTAGCCTCTGGGGACAGCGCATTGCAAGCACATGGCGTGGATTCGAGAGTGCCTGCAGCAGCCCAGGTGACCCAGGCTTGCAAGGCACCGTGTTTTTCCAGAGCGCCCCGGCCCCGAGGCACAGGGCCACGGCAAGAGCTGACACCTTCACCTGACACGAGACATGTCGAGACATGTCGAGACTCAGGACTCTCTCCAGAACACCGCTTAATGACCTGTTGCTGCCATGGCACTCGATGCCCTATAGGCCGGTCTAGCTGCGCTTCTTCGAGCCGCAGTGGCCGGACCTCCCGACGCAAGATCAGCGCTTTGTGCCTGCATGGCTGGGGCTTCTGCGGCCTCCTCCTCATCGCTCAGCGTCATCCCTGCAGGGGATGCAGAGGCGGGGGGGCCACGAAGGAGTAAGCAACCTGGATTCTCCTCGCCTGCCCTCGAGCTTCAGATGTGAAGGCCAAGGCGCCGTTCACGGCTGAGCCACGTTCGCAGCTGCGGAAACAATTCACGCAGACACTTCGCATCTGGACAAGGAGTTGCCATCTGCCATGGGAGGACTGCAGGCTGCAGGTACATGCGAGTGAGCCAGCACTCAGCATAAGCTCTCGCTCACTGCTTTTGAGTTGCACAGTCGGCAGCAGACGCAAGCACAGGTCGTCCACTAGTTAGACGTTTCGACACGGGGCAGGCTGCCTGCCCTGGCTAGTAAGGCCACAGGAGCACATGCTCCCAATGGAGACGTCCGGCAGCTCAGGAACTCCATAAATAAAGGTGTTGGCACAACGTCCAAACCTTGACTGCAAGAAAAGAGCTTCGCTGGTGCCAACAAGCAGGTTGTGACAGATAGATGCTGAACGTAGATAGATAGACAGATAGATAGACAGACAGATAGATGGATGGATAGACGGCTGGATAGATAGATGGATAGATAGAAAGATAGTTTAGATAGGATTAGATTAGATAGGAATAGATTAGATTAGATTGGATTATATAGGACTAGATTAGATAGGATTAGATCAGATCAGATTAGATTTTGATTAGATAGGTACAGATCAGATTAGACAGGATTAGATTAGATTAGACTAGATTAGACTAGACTAGATTAGATTCGACAAGCTAAGACTAGCTTAGATTAGATAGATACATAGATAAATAGACAGACAGACAGACAGACAGACAGACAGACAGACAGGCAGGCAGGCGGGCAGGCAGGCAGGCAGGCAGGCAGGCAGGCAGATAGATGGATAGATAGATGGATACTGTAGATAGCAAGTTAGCTAGGCAGCTAGCTAGATATCGACACGGCGGAGACATGATGCATGAGAACCATCTTGTTTTCTCAGCACCCGGCCACGAAAGGAGCCTTGGCCACGACAAAAACAACTTGACCAAAGCTTTCCCGTTAGCTTCAAGACTCCAAGACTCTGCGCCTGGCACATTCCATGCTTCATTGATTGAGGCCTCTGTCTAGGGCCCACACCGACCACGCCACCGCAGAGCAGCCGGATTTTAGTGGGTCGGCCTCGCGAACCTGAGCCAAACCAGGCTTTACAGCGAGTTCGGGGACAAGGAGGCGAGAGATGAAGCTCTCAAGCGGCAAACCAAACACAGAAAGAGCCAACCCGCACTTCTTTGGCGTGCTCTCCAAGAGGCGGTGTTTCCAGTGGACTTGGACACCACCACTGTCTTCGTGTCCTCAACCTCACAGCGAGACTTTGTTTGACCCACTTAAGGAAGCGCTTTGCTTCGGCAGAGGATTGCGAGCGGCCTTGACGCTGTACTTTGCGACGTTGTTTCTCAAGAGGCTCTTCTCGTGGACTTCGGCCACCTGGCGCAAATCTTGGCCGTGCCCATTATCCATGCTTGGGCTCAGGAAAGGCCTCTTGTGGATCCAAATGCTCCATCTTGTCCATGACTTCGTCAACCGTCTTGCCACTCATTTGTGGGACAATCTCATAGCTAACGTTGACGCGACCTTCGCTTGCAAATATCTGGCCGAAAGCTCTGCTCTGCACGAAAGGGAAACATCCTCGTGCCGTCAAGATGCCACTGGGAGTCTCTCTCCGACGGGCCTTGCCTGCGTGAGATTGAAGGAGAACCGCAGGGGCCTGGCAAATTGTGTTCCTCGGCAAACGGCGATTCGAGCCCCCCTCCCTGCCTGCGGCTCGACGGTTTCGCCCTTGATGATCACGGCATCAACAGAGACGCCGACCTCGTGAACAACCGAGTTCGGCCAATTCAGTCTGTCGCCGATGGCCCTATCGTTACTCCTTCTGTCATCACCTACGGGTACTCCGCACTTGTGCTACTCGTGCTGCATGCTGAGCGGGGCCTCCTGGGCGATGGCCTCCTTCAAGGCCTCCTTCGCTGCCGGGTCCTGGACTGGGTCGGGCATGAGCCACTGCTGCTTCCTTTAAACTCGCTCCAACTCTCTCGCGACGACCGCTGCAAGGCACTCTCGGCTTGGAAAGGGAAGGCAGACGTCTGCAACCGAATCTTCACTTGCGACCTCGAGCAAAAGACGAGGCTTTGCTGCCCTGGCGTCCTTCACGAACTTGTCCGGATCCGTCACCTCCTTGGACAATTTGGACACAGGTGCTTGTACTCTCTCGCCAAGTCAACAGCCAAGCTCACGGCCTCCCGGCTCCCAGCAAAAAATTTCGTTCTCAGGACTATCGAAAGGCGAGCTCACCCAAAACATGGGCCCTTGATAAACTTCGTGCTTGCTCAAGTAGCCAACTCTTCACTTCCCTGCACGGACTCCTGAAGCGGTTGGCTTTCGGAGCATTTGGCTGAGGGAATCACTGTTGGGCGTAAGAGGTTTGTAGAAGTTACTACGACCTTCTTGACGTTCTTCCATGGTTTTGCCAGCGGCACCGACTAGCTTGTTGCGGCCACACCGTCTCCGCGGGAATATGTCCAACACATTCAAAGCTGCTTCTGTCAGCTAAGTCTTGTGAGTCTTGTGTTAGTCGCACCTTGCCGCCCTTGCAGTGACTCTCCGGTCCTCCGCTGTTGCAGCAACCGCCGCAGCAGCCGACTCCGGGTTAAGCCCCACCGTAGTGACAACGATGGGTGCGGCCGTGGTCGTGCCTGTGTTGGCGCGTGTGCTTGTCTTGTATATCTCGGCCACGAGAGTGACAAAAATCCGAACCAGCTTTGAGGCGCTGTCTTTACGGCATCTGCCATCGGCCAGCTTCTGACCCACTCAAGACTCAAGCATATCCCAATTCTTCAATCCTGAAACTTCCCAAGGCATGGGAAGCATCCATCTTTAGCTCAAGTCACTTGGAGTGGTGGTGGTGTTTGTGATGGTTTGCGTAGTCGTGCTTGTTGCAGTGACTGTCGTGGTCGTGTTGGTCCGCGTGGTAGTTGTCAATGTAGTTGTGGTGGTGAATGTCGTTGAGGTCGATGTGACAGGCTTGCCGTTCTCGTCGCACTCAATGATTCTTCCTCCCTTGGCACAGAAAGTGATAAAGGACGCACATGAGATCATCTTCTACTCCTTGCTGCAACCGAGAAGTTGGAACACATCCAAGCCGCCGGAACCGTGCACTCTTCCACCTGCCCATGCAGGATAAACGTCCCGTCAACCCTTTCAGCAAAGATCGGAGTCCTCGCCTCTGTGGCATTGCCCTCGCAAGGCTTGCCGCCATAGCGCGCCGCCAGCTTCGTCCTGGCAAATATTCTCGTGGCCTTTGCGAGAGAGCCAAGACCTCAGAAGCTCCTCGCTCGCAGCTTCTTGGCAGGCCCACAAGGCATGGGCTCACAAGCACCCCAGTCCTGGGAGAGCAAGGGCTCGAAATGAGCTTCGATTCTCTTCTGGCCAAGTGCTCGTTTTTGTTACCAATCAGTGCGCTGAATCACAACTGATGGCAGAATCGCGCTGGCTTCCTCCCTCACCCCAAAAAACGATTCTGCGGAGCTCAAAACTTGAAGAGAGGAACCTTCCAGTCGTTGAAGGCACAGTCGACGGGGCATGCATTGCCAGGGTTGCAATACTCGTCCTCCTGAGGGGGGGAATGCAAAATTCATGCAGGAGCCGAAGAAAAAGCCGGCAGAGGGAGCCTACAAGTAGCACTACATGGCCTCGGTGTCTCGCTTTGGAGCCCTCGGAAGAAGCTACACCCGGATCCGGAAAGGGCTCGCCAAAGACTCGTCTTTCATGTCCCTCAAGAACACCATCCACAACGGGAGTTCGCGTTGGTTGAAAAATAAAGCAACAGCATCGGCAGCCCCGGAGCCCAAACGAAACCCCCCTCTTGGCCTGGGGTTGGCCATGACAAGCCTGGCCATGTGGTCCACGGGCCTCGTCAGCTACGAAGCGAAACCTCCGCGGAAGGCGCGCTCAAAGAGCTGTCTAGGATTCGAGGTTTGGAGTGGTCAAAATTCCGTACTCGTGGGAGGGCGGGGAGTTTTGAGCTCCGGCTGATGTGGGCATCGGGCTTCAGGGCTTCAGGGGTCGAGGCAGCTAATGTTGTAGTTTGCAGTGTTTGATGTCACGGTACAGATTCACAAAACAAGTTCAAGCTACAGTGATATCCCGGGCTCGGGCATTTACCAGGATTGGGCGGAAACTGCCAGGTTGCTTTAAGTTTTCCGTGAAGATCAAACGAAGCTGTCGTCGGCAGTCTCTGAAGATTAGGGCTTAGGGGCGCTTAGGGCTCTTGTCCGCGAAGACTATCTTGAATGCCCCAAAACCTTGCACCCGATGCAAGTTCTGACAGCAACACGGTCTCCACGCAACAGAGGATCTAGAAAGTTGTGCCATGGAGGTTCCGGGTGTCCGGGTGTGTGTGGAACAATGTCAGTGTAGCTGAACAAGCACTTAATGATTAGAATCGGGCCTGACTCGACTCCCCTCTCCGCAGGATGCCGAACAGGCAGTCCACTCGTTCCAGTCCTCCCAGGTGCAGTTCACCGAGCAGCCGCCCAGCACGGTACAGGCCGAGGTCTCCGTGGAGTCCCCCACGCAATCCTCTCCGCCATGTGCGGGCGGAGTCTTTCCACGTGACCTTTGCCTCGTCCCATTGCTACCACAGGGCATCACACATTCCGTCCATGCAGTCCAGGGTTCCCATTCACAGTTTACGGGACAAAGAACCTCGTTGCAGCGGGTGGTGTGAACCGTCTTGCCCTCACAGGCCTTCCCTCCAAAGGCCGCAGTGATGGCTTGCACCCGATGGCGCGTAGTGATACCGGCGTTCAGACCCAAGCCGCAGGTTTTGCTACAGTTGGTCCAGGTGCCCCAGTCGCCCCAAGCACAGTCCCGCGGGCAGCCGGAAGTGCCACACTCAACTGTTTCCTGGAGCGGTACCGCGGGGTCACAGGACGCACCGCCGTTGATCTCGGCATCCACCTTCCGGGACCGAGTCCTGTTGCCGCCAGCCCCACAGCTGACAGAACAGGTGCTCCATTCGTCCCAATCCAAAAACTCGCAATCCTTGGGGCAGGCATCCTGCAGGGACAAAGAAAAACTCACGGAGCCGGTTTTTCAAGCTATCAAGCTAGTTGTTTCAACCGGCTCCTCGTTGCAAGTCCGCTCATCGTGGGCCGAACCGGTGCAGTTGGTGCCCTGACGGTGCGCAGGATTGCGGTCTGTGCATGTCTGCGCCAGAGAGCAAACAGGAGGACACTCACCAAAAGGAGTCGCGCCTCTCCCATCACATCTTGCTTTATGTATCGGTAGCGAGACTGCTTCCCACCGCCGCAGAGCTTGGTGCAGTTGCCCCAGGCTTCCCACTCTGACCAGAGGCAGTCCTGCCAGCAGGGGCAATTCTGGAGGAAGTTCTTTTCGGTGAGTGCCAGAAAGCTCCTGCGGACACACCATCTCTGCGCAAGAGCCTTGCTCGAGGGCTTCCCCTGAGCAGGGGTCATCTTGCAAAATATTCCTGCTCAACCTGCACCCAAAGAAGCCGGAGCCTTCGCAGGGCACACCACCAAACTTTTCTTCGATCTTGCCTGTGCGGCGGGATCTGAAGGGCCGAGCAAAGGTCATGCATTTCGGTGGCCTCGGGTTCGATTCTGAATGGCACCGCCACAAGTCGCTGGGCAGCCGTTCCATGGAGCCCAGTCTTGCCATGCACAATCCTGGGAAAGGTCAACATGTCATAGCATGTCGCTGTGTAGAGATTCCTGGTCTCAAGTTCAGCCAAGGGTCAACAGGGCATTCCGTGGCATTGCAGCCCTCTTTCCTGAGATCCAGAAGGCGTGACTCGAGTGGCGAGCATCAACAGGCGGTCAAAGCAGTGTTATGCAAAACTGCAGCCCGAGGCTCTCGTCCAGCAAGTCCGCTGGGCAGGGGGCACCCTGGCCTGCAGCAAGCCAAACGGCGACACCCCTTTCAGGTACGGAACTTACTCGGCTTCACAGGCCGAAGGCGGGCCGGAGGCCTTCGGGCTCGACCAAGACCACGCGCTTCCTCGCTTCACGGCGAACATGATTGATTCATGGATTGACCGCAGGCATCAAAGGCTGCTCCGTGGCTGTGCAACAATGGCAATGGCGGCGAAGGCATCCAACTTCTGCTTCACCAAATGCCACGCGCTCATTCTCAAGAAGGCCCACAACCCGAAGCAGCGACTTCCGTGTCCTCGACTGCTGGCCGCTCCCGCAGCTCACCGAGCAGGGGGTCCAAGCCTTGCAAGCAGCGGCCAGCAGCGGCTAGCAAGAATCACTGCTACGGGCCCCACGACGTTTGGGGCCGCCTGCCCGACAATGGCAGCACAAACCATCGGTCATGCGCGACGACGGTCGACTCAGAACTGTGGCTGAGTCTACTAGTGCAATCAGTCACTCCCCTCTGCAGCCTCTGAGCATCCTCTGCCACTTATTACACCCTTGCTACCGCTGTACCTGCGGGGGTAGATACATCCGATGCATCCGAACAGGATGAAGAGGTCTTGCACAAAGATTCTAGACGTCTGCCCCGATGCATCAAATCTTCTACTTAATCCTGTTATCGCTGTATCGAGATCGCCAGGGGCCCTGCCGACCAGTCGGAAACCTCACAATCCACGCAGGCGTTGCCTCAGCTGACGGAGTGCCAGGAAACTGACGGATTGCCCCTCTCAAGTGAGGGGCCTCTTGGACCCTCCGCCTCTGAGAGCCCAGCTGCAGTTCACGACCAGGGACGTTTCGCCGCAGGCTTTTCCACCATTTAAGGGGTCAACGAGAATGCCTGGCAGAGCTGGAATGGAAAGAGCCACCAGGTTGCACTCTGTGACAGTCATCCGAGGAGCTGCGAGTTCTGGACTGACTCCCCTTGCAGTACGGAGTGCAGCTCGTCCAGTCCGTCCAGTCCTTTTTCTTGCTCGCTACGACGGCTCCACGCCCTACGTTGCGCTGCTCTTTTGGGGTCCTCCATGCTGCAGTCCACCGGACATGCCAGTTCTCCGCAGCCACGCACTTCCGAAGAGTTGCCTTCCAAGTCATGACAACCGCGCTGGCACAGGACACTTCGCTCTTCAACACCCACGAAACCCACGGGGCCAGCCCGGCCTTGGCAGGGCTTTCCCCTACCCGCTTGCTGCACCAACACGTTGCGGCTGCGTTTCTGCTTCGCTCCGCCACAACTCACCTGCAAGGAAGCAGTTTTTCAAAACAAAAGACGGAAACAAACCTAGGTCTCAGCCGAGTCACAGGGCAGTTTGACCAGGCAACCCAACTCCCCCACTCGCCTGGAAGCGCGAGGAAGCGCACGGCTGGTCACTGAAAGCTTAAAATGTCAAGAATGGTGGAAGCATGGTCTTGCTGTTGCAGGCGAGCCGCAATCCACACAGACATTCGTGCAGTTCTGCACCTGCGCACACAGACCAGTTGTCATCAAAAGCCCTGCCGATCCGATGTCCGTCGGATCTAGAAGTCATGGTGTGCCAGAACAGCAGCGGCACCTCGGCAATGCTACCACAGGCCACACCACCGTTTGCGGGCTCCCGAGTGGTGGTGCGCGTCCTGCGCATAGATAAATGCATTGCGGATGCCTACAGGCTGACCGCGAGTTACAGACCCGGCCTCTTCGAGGTTCCGGAGCACCATGGGGAGCACTCTGTCCAATCCTTCAAGATTCTTTGTACTGTCTCGACAGGGAGGTGCAGCCACCACTCCACAGGCTTGCCGCCAAGATTCGGTCCACTCGGACTGGCGGCAGTCTACTGGACAAGCTTGTGTGCTGCACTCCTGCAGGAGAAACTCACGCCATGCTTCCGAATTGGGAATTGGTTGGCCAACTGTTGCCGGACCATGTTTGCACATCAGGACAGGTCGATATAAGTCGATCGAGTAATCCTCCTTTTCGCTGATCTCGCCGGTGCAAGGCACACCCTCGCCAATCTCCTCACAGTGCAACCGTGCTCTAGATGTCATCCGAGACTAGCGTGCCACTGTTTTACGAAGGAGGCACTGTCCACAAGCTAGGACAGGTGGCACATCTGCTCCAATCGGTGTCACTGGCTGCGTCCTTCTTGACATAGGAGCACGACTTCTCTTCGGGCTCTAGGAGCATGCCGACATCACCTTGTAGCAGCTTCTACCATACTTGACGAAGCTGTAGGAATCTGGTGCCGAATGTGGAGTGGAGCTAAGCGCAGAACAGATGGTCAACCTCAGCTTCGTCACTTGCTGCTCTTGGCTGGAAGGGTTGTTTCTACTTGGTGTCGGCACTAGGAGCATTTAATCGAGCAGCCCGTTGTTGCAGCCTTTATCGTAGAGGCCGCCACAGGTCGGATCCACGCTGCAGGCTTCCTTCAGCTTGAAAACCACTCAACATGGAGCTAATGAGCACACAGCATGCCGAAGGCATGTCGTGTATCCGTCACGAGCCTGCGCTTCTTGTGGCGTCTTTCCCGCCCCATCTAGAGTTCGCTGGTGACCCGCATCACACCTTGCAGGATTCCAGAATGCCCTCATGCTGTCTTCAAGTACTCAGCCTCTGCTCATAAAACTCTGTGCTCTGAAGACATCCTTGTATTCTGCTGACCTCAGGCCCAGTTTCTTCTCGTAGCCAAAGGCCCTGCTGCGGGCACCTTCCAGCGGGGGTGAAGACCGATGCTACAGGAATTGTCTTGGTACTACTGGCAGCAAAATCTGTAGATGCTCTTCAACCTGCTAAAACCATCTTCGTTCAACCCATGATTGAACACCCGCCTAGCTCCAGCAAAGAGCTGGAAGGATGTTCCCGTGTCACGAAGACCTTGGCCGAATGCTCAATGCAGCGCTTGAAGGCGAATCGGATCCGAACGATGCAGTTGGCAATGATCCCGATGGCAACCTGATTTGTGACAGCCGCGCTGCTTCATTTCGCGTCCTTGATCGTGAGCCGCCTGCGCAGCTCCTGGCAATCCAAGCCTCTATAACAAAAAGACAGACCCTGGCAGTGGAGCGCTGTTGACACTCTGACCGCCCTTCAAAGTCAGCGCTCCGAGTGCAGATGCTCCATTCGCTCCAATCCGAGAGCTTGCAGTCCATGCAGAAGTTTGTGCAGGACTTCACCTCAGACCTGGGCGAAGCTGCGCCCCCAAGATCCCGAAGTCCGAATTTCAGGTCCGAGGTGCAGGTTGCCGCAGGCCAGGCCACCGTTGGCAGCTTGCCGGTGGACGCTGCGGCTTCGGTTCGTTGTGCCATGGCCTGGGCTCCGCGACAAGCTACTGCGGCTACAGCCCTGGGCAAAGGCGCAGGTTTCTTGCACCCAGGAGAGTCGCAGAACGGCGCGCAAGGAGTCCAGGAGGTCCAATCACTAACCTCCGAAGGGTCATTGAACAACTTGGCCATCCAGCCACAGCTACAGAGCTCTGAGGTCAAGATCAAGACTCGCTCTTGCCTCACAGTCCACAGGGCAGGCGGCTTCGCCGCAGTCCTCGGTATGGATTGGGCCCGGAAAAAAAAGGCTCCGGAGTACGCAAGAACAGCTGGCCTCGGTCTGAGTGGAGTTGCCGATGCATGCTTGACCATCGCCTTCCGCCTTGTCAACCCAGCAACCAGAGTCAATGAGTGGCCCACCCAAAGCACGCGAAGATTGGTATCAAGTACTGCATCACACCCTCTGAAGACAATATCCGATGATACATGATACGAAGCGGATGGAATTTCCGGCTCTCGAAAGAAGGCGTGCAATTCAAGTAGGTGAGCAGGAGGGAGGCGCCTGAACACAGAAGAACTAGAGTCACGAGAGCGACTGCGCGAGCCTGTACTTTCACGGCCCGGCGACGGCTGCGCTTGCCACCGGAGCATGAGACCGAACAAGGTGACCACACCTCCCAATCCTGAGACGACGAACGGGACAAGCGCCCAAATGGGCGAACCAGGTCCGTTGCAGTGACCATGCACCACTTGCAGACGAAGCGCTGTCCACTGGCAGTCCGCGCAAGGGTCCTCTTGGCATTTGCTCATGGGAACGAAGGTGACATTACCTGGAGAAGCGTCGGGCGCAATATTTCGCTTTGCGCATGTGAATTTATGTGAGCACCGCCGTTCGCAGAACAGCTGGGGGCACTGCCCGGCTGATGAGCAGTGGCTCCAGCCACCTTGCAAAGAACGGCAAATGAGACTGTTGCACAGGCAAGTGCTCTCTTCGCCAAATATGCCCTAGTGCATCTTTCTGGAGTTGGCAGCTTTTGGCAGGCCTCACGTTCGAGCAGAGAAGGCGGCGCTGAGCCTCCTTCGACAGACAACACGGAAATACCAGTCGGCGCAGACGAGTCAACGCAGTCAAAGATGCCCCCATCCAGCCTTGCTGAAGTCTCCCGTCTGCACCGACCTGCTGCAAAGAAGGTAAAACACTGTTTTCATCTTCCGTCCGGATTCAGATGAACATGTCTCGCCACCGCCATCTCTCAGAAGTTAATAGCCTCGGCTGCCCAGACCGGGGCCCTTGCTGCCAGCCCTCCCCGCTCGCTGCGTAGAAGCCGAGAAGGGCCGGAAGAGGGAGACTCCATGCTGCCGTCCTCCCAAGGCTATAACAAAGGGACTTATGACCCTGGCAGGTGCAGATGTATGCAGATGATATCCAGCCTCGTCAACACTGCTGCCCGTGCCTCTACTCAAAACGATGGTGATAAGTATTTTGAATCATGATGCGAACGACCAGGATACAGATGACGATGAAGATTGAATGCTACACTGAGATGGTTCTTATGAGTACAACAGCTTATTCTGCTTCTATTTCAACTTCAACTTCTTCTTCTGCTTCTACCTCTACCTACCTCTATTTCTACTTCTTCCTCTACTCCTACTCCTACCTCTACTTCTACTTGTTCTTCTTATTCCACTTCTATTTCTGCTCGGCTACGGCTGCGGCTGCTACGGCTGCTGCTACTGCTACTGCAACTGCTACTGCTAACACGTAATCCAATACAGGCTCGTGGTCAAGAGATGCTGAGCAGCGGGTATGCCCAATTTGGGCCATTGACAACAGTATGGCGTGTCGCTGTGCCGACACAATGCAGTAACAGCTAGAACCAACGAACGAGGCAACAACAATCCACGGCCGTCCGCGTCTGCCCGCGCATGATCATCCAAAGTATTGCAACGACAACCGCGCCCTGAACTTTCACCAAAAAAATCTGGACCGATAGCCTCTGAACTCTGACACCGTCCTCCGCAACTGCCCATTGACTTTGCGAGGCTTCAGGCGCCACTCCGCCTGCGGCCTCGGGGCGGCTGTGCAGGTCTCCTGCTTCAGGTTCTAACTTTACGATCATCTTCTAGGTCCTAGGTCTCCTTGTGACCCCCCGCAGTCTCAGCTCATAGCCTGCCATTGCAAACCTGGCTGAAGAAACGAAGCATATTTTGTTTCCACACAGACGCCGCATGTCTCACCGTGAACTCCGAGAGTGCCAAGAGAAGTCGTGCTGGGAGTGCCAAAGAGCAGGCAGAGGTTGCCGAGGGCGCTCATTCTGACCTCAGCGAGAAGTGAAGAAACATCTTAAGTCAGCCGCTTCAGCCGCTTCAGCTCCTGAGCGTTTGGCATCCACGACACTATGGAAATATGGAACCGGTGTTGGGCAGTAGACCTCAGCCGCCCAGAAAAGTGACATGCACTCGCTACAGCAAAGGGAAATTGCACATAAAAAGACGGGAACCCCCCGCAACCCCCCCAAATCCATCAGTCGCCAAGGTGCTTGTCGAGACCTAGGAAGTGGAAAGATAAATCTCTTGCTTCAGTATTTTGCTGCGACTCGGTGGCAGCCGGGTAACAACACAAGGACGACAGACCAGAACAAAAAAGATTAGATAGTCAAGCCGCTCTGGGCCCGAACGGGCTGCTGCATGCCAGAGGCAACCCTAGCATTGAGCCCACAGGCTGCAAACACACGGCTGAGACAAGCATTCGCCACAAAATGCGCTTCTACACAGCGTCGCCAAGCACGAGCATGCCAGCCAACAATGATCGTCAGAGCTTACACACGTCGGCAAGCAACGGCTGATGAAGAAACTCCGTGCAAGCGGCTTCTATCGAGTGAAGCCAGCTACATGCTGCCACCTCTGGACCCCCTGTTGCCAGGCCGGCACTTTTGCAGAAACGCGATCAAACAAAGTAACACACACGACATGAGTGCAAGAAGCAGTGCTTCGGTGAGCTCTGCCGTTATTGCTGTGGTGGCGTCTGATCAGACTTAAGTTTTATGATCAGGCCTGTTACCCCTGGATCAAATCCATAGCAAATTTTGCCAGGCTTCATCATCGCCATACTAAGCCTACACCTTGCCTCCTTGCATGGTGCTACCCGACAAGTTCGTGCCTAGTTTCTGTGCCTTTGCTTTGTGGGTAACCTCCTTCTTCTTATATCTTAATGCAAACCTCGACATGAAGCTCCGAAACATGCCCACGCTTTGCTACCGCTTGTGTTTCTGATTTTTGCGGTTTGCTTATGTGGTCTCTGATGCTTTTTCTGACGGACTCGCAGATGCATGGTGTGGTGCAGGCGATCTGTATGTCTCTTGTGTACGACTGGTTGTTGAAGCAGAGGGCGTGGCTTTATCTAACTGTCCGGTTGACTCACGAAGAGGTTACAAGCCAAGAGGGGAATTTTCAAGCATGCATCCCTGGCAGCTCTTTCTGGAAACGTGTATGAACAGGCTTCAAGGCTCTCCATGCGTGCCGATGTTCGGCTGGCGGTGCACCAGGCTCTGAAGGCCTACGAGCTCACGCTGTTCAATGGCCGCGGAGGAGGGGGAAGAACAGTGGACAGGCGGCTTGAGATCCTTCTAGGAAGGCAGCCGTGCAGGCAACCAGAGAAAGATTGCACTGAGTTGAGGTTCAAGAACAAAGCCACGCTGGCAAAAGCTGTGGCAGCACCCAGGTTGGTCGAGTAGCTCAGATATCCAATCATTCCTCCCGAACAATAGAAAACACTGAAAGCCAGGAATACTAGCAGCGTCTGCAGGTAGTCCACGAAGACCCATCTGCTGGAACACGTCCATCGATGCAGGTTACACAGGTAGAATAAAAATCGGATGCTCAGGCACCACCAAAAAAGATGAATACCCAGCGTGTGGCCCACCACATATGACAGCAAGGACCTCCACGGAGCCCCTGCTCGACAGAGTCCGACAAAGCCCTCGAGGCTTGCGCTTAACGGTGCAGTAGCTAGCAATGCGACGTAGATTCTCGGCACATTCGTTCGGATGGTCTTCAAGAGCTCCATTCGGAGATCTCCACGGACGTACTGCGTAAACGCGTTCGTGCTACCATACCAGGCAATGATGGCTTCGTGCACAAAGTCCCTGTCTGCTGCAACACGACAGTCAGCAGCATTTAATTCAAAGTTTTCCAGCTCCACAACCACTAGCTGCCTCAAATAGAAACTCCTGCGCAGCGCATGTGTGACGAAACAGAGAGGGGATATTGCGATGAAGTACGCAGAGAGATTGACCGTGTCCGCAATCGTGACCAGCCACATCACAACGGAAAGAAAGTAGGAGCAGAGAAGCAGCAAAACCTGCATCCATCCCATGAAGACAGGAGCCAGCACCACCCTTCCCGAAGAGTTCAGGGCCGCATAAGCCGCGATCTCGAAGACACACCACAGCCTGTAGAAGACGACCCAAAAAAATCATGACGAAAAGTTACGCTGCTACTCGTACACCTTTTAACCCCGGTCAATCTACCCGTGAAGCAACAAAAAGTGGCCTGGTGAAGTACGGCGAGCTCCAAAGCACACGCAGCTCTTTGGACATTCTCAAATAAACCCCAAGGCCGTACACACCCCGGCGCATCAAGTCTGGATCTTCCTGATGGATGCAGACCTGAGAGCCAAAGAGCCAGGGGGCCTCAAGAACCTGTAAACCTTCACGGAATGCGTGCGGGGGGAGAAGAGGCCCACAGCTCTAGGATTCTAGACACTGACTACAGACGGGACCGATTACTGCTGAGATTCTGAAATACTCCTCATACCGAATGTGATTTGACTCTGGACATCTCTCGGACCCGAATTCCTAAGCTTCGCAATGGCCTTGTCCAGAAAACAGGACTCGTCTCGCCGCACCAATCCAGGCGCATGAGGCGAGACGATCAACCCAACAATTGAAGCCACCATGCCAGAAAGGATAATCCAGGGACCCATCGGGGTCACGGCCTGAAAAGCAACAGACTCAACAGACTTTCATGTAATGCAGGTTTGCCCGTTATGGGGCCTGTGGCCATGCTTTGTGAAAGTAATCGCTGGCCTCGAATTTTAAGACCCGGGTGATGGGCCCAAAAGGCAAAGGGACGACTCCCACAGAGCAGAGCAGCGTCATCGTTGAGCTCACCATGGCCCAGGCTGCCAGGGAGCAGGAACTCCCAGTCTCAAAGAGCAGAGCCAAGTACTTCCAGTGCCCGGCCGTCTGCCAGGTGTGCGAGAAGAAGACGTCGATCTCTTCTGTAGGCTCGGATTGCTCCCAGAGTTGGAGTCTCTGCTCCTCTCACTTCAAGGCTCTCAAGACAGCTCAGCTCAGCTCAGCCTGGCATAGCTCAGCTCTCCTTCTGCAGGTCCATGGGGGAGCTTCGCCAGAGGCGACCGCCACCTCTCCGGGCTCATGGGGACGACAGAAATGGCCCCTTTCTCTTTGTCTCAGCTCCCGACCTTTCAGGGTCGATCTGAGCCGGACGCTCCGCAGCAGCCTGCAGCGCAAAGAGACTCCCAGAGACTTCCGCGTACTTTGGGTGGGCCCTGGCTGCAGCCAAGCATCTCGGGGTCAAGGCTGAGACTTAGCGCAGAGGACGACCGCCTGTTGCCCTGGCAGACGTGCTGCTGCTCTAAGCTCTAGGGCCTATAGGGCCTTTTCAGCTTTAAGCTTTAAGGATCTATCGATGCACCTCCAAGGACATCTCGTGCCGGACCTTGCCAGCTTCCGCTTGCCCACCTGGCTCCTCCCAACTCATTGGGTCCACTCGTGGGTCCACTGGCCCTTTCTGTATGTCGAAGCATCCGACGTCATCATCTTCCTCACAAAAGCTGGCATACTCTTAGCTTTCATTCGTCGGGTTGGACACTGTTATACATCCGCCTGCTCACTGACGACCGCCTGGACTTTGACGGTCTCCTTCTCTGGTTCTGCCTGTGCAGGCCAGGTTCCCTCTAGGCCCTGCCTTGACCTCAAGCAAGGGATCATGCTGCCAACTTCAGCCTGCTGCCGGCAGCAGCTCTGGTCGTTGCCCATAGCTAAGGCCCGCACAAAAAGCGGAGAAGCAGTGAGATGGCGTGATCTGGAGCTAGCAAACCCGCACAAGTTTAAGCTAGAAACGCCTTGGCCCGAAAGACGTTCTAAGTGTCAACAGCTGCCAAAACCAAACCCCAATTTAGAACTCGGATAAGGTGCACATCTTTCTGCTGCAGACACTTAACTGCCAGAGACCTGGAAATCCTTTCAACAGCTTCACAAGAGCTTGAAAAGCTGCAAGCTCAAGCAACTAATGCATAGCAACAGAATTGTAAAACGAATGGTGGACGTGCCCCACCCTGCAGCATGCTTTGTGAACTTCTGCCTGCTCCTTCTTTTTCATGCAGGATCATGCAGGGAAGCCCACCGAAGTTTAGTGGTCCAGCGAAACTTCGTCTGCTCCTTCCTTCGAGAACATCGAAGCCGGAGCAGAGGAACGCCAAGGGCAGTCGGCCTTCTTCATTCTGTCTTCTGCACAGCTGCTGAAGCCTCAAAGGCATGTTAGAGACTTAGAGCACAACAGGTACCAGACTGAAGAGATTCACATGTCACACTGAGGTCGTGGCGTAGCGTGATTCCAGCATCTCCGCCTAGAAACCGTGAGAACAGGCGGATTGCAGACAGCGTTGAGACTGTGCGGCCATATCTTGCAGTGTCAGGTTCGGGCTACTTGCAGGGACCCGAGAATCAGGATGCCTCCAACAGCTGCCTGCCGGCGACTGGGGAAGGAGGGCTAGAACCAACAGCTCGTCAGTTCGCACACATCTGTGTCTCTGACCGAAAGCTCTCGGGCCTGCCTGGAAGCCGGGAAGCCCTTCCTCAGCAAACGGCCAAAATGTTCAGTGAAAAACGTCGCAGCACACGAAAACGTGCTTTCCTGCTGCCGCGGGACCCCAAGCAAAGCAGCAGCCACCACACCGGACCTGAGCCGGCTTCTCACCTTCAACCCGCTTCAAGTCTTCCACCATGCACGAGGCGTTGGAAGCCCAAACCCTGACCCAAAAATAAAGCCAAGCCGTTTCAGGAAACCTCGCCCCACTCTTGAGTTGGCAAGGCCAGCAGGTCTGCTGAGTTGCCTGCAGAGTCCCGAAATGCATTGCCTGGCAGTTCTGGCTTGTAGGTATTAGGCTGGACAGGCATGAAGGACACGGGGCTGGAAGAATTCAAGTGTCAACGGGCAATTGAAGTTGTGCCTTTCTTGTTTTAGCTGACGCCTTGTTTTTGCGCTGCGCAGGCACACCTCAGCATCATAGCTCACTTCTGGCGACGGCGGTTCTCAATATCACAGGTTGGAGCATCAACTAGCAAGTTCCTAAGTTCAGACGATCCACGCAAACACGAGAGACAACTTGTAATTTTGATCATCGCGCAGGCCGTGGGCCCATACCACTTGCACCCCACCGATTGCCAAAATTACCCAAATGACGCCCCCCCCCCTTCTCCGCCGCCCCTGCTCGGACACCACTTGAACCACTGTTATCACTTGACATGCGCGCATACGAATACGAATACTAACTAATAATCCTAAACCGCTGGGGCGCCAGGCGCGGCTAACACTATACTACTAATATCTATACTAATGCTAAAACTAATACCCATGCAAATACTGATACTGATAATTGATACAAATAACTGAAACTAACAACTGATACTGAAACTAATACTGATACTGATACTACTACCAGTACTACTACTACTACTACTACTACTACTACTACTACTACCACCAGCACTACTGCTACTGCTACTAGTAGTAGTAGTAGTAGTAGTAGTAGTAGTAGCAGCAGCAGTAGTAGTAGTAGTAGTAGTAGTAATACGAATACGAATACGAATAAATACTAATGCTAGTAGTAATACTAACTGCTAACCCTAAACCCCTAAACCGATGCGGAGCCGGGCTCGCGGTTGACCAACACCAAGACTACTACCAGTACTTACACAAGTACGAATACTGTCACCAATATACTGACTACTAACCCTTAACCCCTAAACCGATGCGTGCGGCGGCCGCGTGTAACACTGACACTAACACTAACACTAAAGCTCATGCTAATGCCATTGCCAAAACTGATACTAACTACTAATCGTGACTACTAACCCTAAACTAATACTACTACTACTATTAGTGCTAGTACCAATACTTCTACTAATACTGATACGAATACTAACTACTAACCCAAAATCCATAAACCGATACGTGTCGGTCGCGCGTAAAACTCATATTAATACTAGTACTGGTACTAATACTAAAACCAATACTAATACTAACATTAGTAAAACTAACGACTAACCTGAAACACCTAAACAGAAGCACGCGCCGGGCGCGCGTAACCCTAAACCCTAAACCCTTGAACCACAAGCAAGGCCCTAAACTAATCCTAATGCAACTACTAATCCTGAAACAAATGCTAATCGAAATTCTAATACGAATACAAAGACTGCCAATACTAATACTAATACTGATACTCAAGCTAGTTTAGTACTATTACTTGTACCACAAGTACTAAGTCTAAACACCTAATACTAATACTCATACTCATACTCGAATAACACTGGCTACTAACCCTAAACTGCTGTGCGCGTGCCACAAGAGCGCAACACTAATACTACTAATGCTTATACTACTACAAAGACTGATACATACTGATACTGGTACTAGTACTAGTATCAATACTCCTATTAACTACTAACCCTAAACTCCTAAACCGATGCGCCCCGGGCGCACATAACACTAATACTAATTCTCGACCAATACTGTTACTAATGCTTGTACTCATACTAATACGAATGCAGATACTAATACATACTCATGTGCCAACTACCTAACCCAATACCCCTAAACTTTGCCGGGCCCTCGTAAAACTAATGCTAATACTGATAAACTAATACCAATACTAATACTGATACTTATAAACTAATACTAACACTAAAACTTATATGATACTGCTAAACTGGCAACTGGTGCAAGAGGTACAAGTGGTATCAGTATCCGACGAGAGGGCGGGCGTCATTTAAGTTAGGTAATTTTGGTAATCTTGGTTCGTCAGTGGTGCAAGTGGTGCAAGTGGCATCCGAGGAGCGAGTGGTACAAGTGGTGCAAGTCGTATGGGCTCGCGGCCACAGTTAGCAAAATGACGCAGAATCCCCCGCCCTTAGCAAACCTAGAAACCAAAATTACCAAAATGATGCGTGATTTTGTTCCCCCCGGCAAGCCCGGCAAAATGACACATCATGTTGCGCCCCGAAAGCAAGATGAGCAAGATGCCCGACCCAAATCGCCAAAATTAGGAAAATGCAATATTACCAAAATTACCTTGAACTAAAGAGGTTCTAGAATGCCCACGAGTAGTAGTAGTAGTAGTAGT
>CAJNDV010031189.1:7500-25750 GCA_905221635.1 Symbiodinium sp. CCMP2456 | reverse complement strand
GTAGTGGTAGTGGTAGTGGCAATGGTAGTGGTAGTGGTAGTGGTAGTGGTAGTGGTAGTGGTAGTGGTAGTGGTAGCGGTAGTGGTAATTGTAATAGTAATCGTAGTGGTAGTGGCAGTGGTGGTAGTAGTAGCAGTAGTGGTAGTAGTGGTATTATTAGTCGTAGTAGTAGTAGTAGTAGTAGTAGTAGTAGTAGTAGCATTAGTAGTAGCAGCATTAGTAGTAGTAGTAGTAGTAGCAGTAGTAGTAGTAGCAGTTCGTGGTTAGTAGGTAATAGGTAGTAAGTACCAGGGGTAGAGGCAGCAGAGGTAGTAAAAATACTACAGGTAGTAGAGGTAGCACAGGTAGTGTACAGGTAGTAGAAGTAGTAGAGGCAATAACGACAGAGGTAGTAGAAGTAGTACAGGTAGTAGAGGTAGTACAGGTAGTACAGTAAAGGTAGTAGAGATAGTAGAGGTAGTAGAAGTACAAGTAGTAGAGGTAGTTGAGGTAGTAGAGGTAGTAGAGGTAGTAGAGGTAGCAGAGGTAGTTGAGGTGGTAGTGGTAGTAGTGGTAGCAGTAGCAGTAGTAGTAGTAGTAGTAGTAGTAGTAGTAGTAGCAGTAGTAGCAGTAGCAGACAACGACTATCACTATGGCTATGGCTGCCACTACCTCTTCCGCTTCCGCTACTGCTGCTGTGCCGCTACGGCTACCGCTGCTTCCGCTGCTGGTGCTTCTGCGACTACTGACTACTACTGCCACTACTCACACCATGTTACACATCGCTCCGTGCTGCGGATCGCACTTTTCTGACACGTACTGGCGCCAACGCCTCATACTCCGCAGCAGTCCGCAGCATGTCGTCATGAACACTAAAGTCCACGACACTACATGTATCTCCTGAGCACGACTCCCTGAACCCCTCCAAACACCTGCACAACTAAAGTTCGGGAGTTTTCAACGGCCCTATACCCAAAGCGCCTGCGTTCCCGAAGCAGCGGGCAGCCGTGTCAGGCCCCGCGCCAGAAAGATCTGAGTCGCAGAAAGAGTCGGCTGTCGCGAGTCGCGAGGCAGAGAGCCTGGCCTGGCCTGGCCCAGCTGGGTGCAGACTCCGAGCGCGAGCAGCCAGACCTGAGTCCAGGCGCCGACCTTCGGCCTTCGGCCTTCGGCCCAGGCCCAGGAAATCCTTTCGAGGCGCCGGCCCAAACTGCCGGGTCGCGGCCTTCCTGGAGGCCAAACCTGCGGATTCCGCACTGGCAAGGCACACACTTTGCGAAAGTGCAACTGGGACTCGGACCATGCATCCTTGCAGCAGAAGGGAAGCGAGACCTGCGAATCTTGCAAGAGACAGAGGTAACCAGAGGAAGCCAAAGCCTTCCTTCAGCCGCTCCGTGTGCTCAGAGCGGGGCCACAGGAAGAGCCAGCAAAATCCACATCTCGCCCTCCGGCATGCATCTAGGCTTTGTGCTTGCAGAGGCACCCGGCTCCTCCTGGCTGCGCCCGAGGGATCTAACACAGCAATACGCAGCACCTGGCGAGCAACAGGCTTCTGTTCATTGGCTCTGCTCAACTGAGCGATTCGCCAGCACAGGACCCTGCTGGCTAACGAGCTCGCGGACCTGAAAGGCATCCTGCCTTGGCAAAGGCATCGGGAGCAGGGAATCTTCTCACAACATGTATGTTTCCCGCATGTCGCGAGACCCTGTTGCATTATGTCCATCACATCACATCGGAATCTGAACCCCAGAAGCCCGACCCACATCGAGAGACTGGGGAACATGCGAGCAAGGCCAGGGTCGGACCCAGCAGCGTCCCCGACACCAGGCCCTGTGGCATGCTGCTCAGTGCCTCTCCCTTACAGCTCCCTGAGTGCCCCTTAGATGGCCGCTTTACATTACCGCTACGACCTTACATGCACCTCCCAGGACGGCTTGGCAATGAGCCTCGGAGACTCCGATGCTCGTCCCATGCTGGGCCCCACTTGTTGGGATCTCAGAGCCACACCCCACGCCCAAGATGGAGACTCCGATGCTGATCCCACGGATGCTGCTCAGTCGTTCACCTAATCCATTGTTCGCACTTCAGTGCTATGCGTTGCAGCTCGGCAGAAACACTCCGCAGAACCTAGAACGCCTTCGCCTGCACACCTCTCTGACATCCCTCAACATCTGGTGGGGTGGCCACACTGCGCAAAGGTTTATACTGAGCCTGGCTGGTGCCTGAGTTCATGGCCCAGGAACGCCCAGGACAGCAGCGACGCAGAGGTTGGATGCACCTGGCGAGGAAGCCAACGACGACCTTTGCCATGCCCGGCAATGTCGCCCAGGGCCTTACCAAGGAACACTGCCTGCAGGGTTGAGGGCATCTCAAGAAAAGATCGGAAGAATAGACTCTCAAGAAACCCTCTGCGTTGCGTGCCTCTGCAAGCGGTGTGAGCTCGATAGCTTCGAGATAGGCCTGGCATTCAAATCCAGTTGCAGAAGGAGTCACTACAATTTCCGACGGCCGCGATAACTCCGGCTGGCACACCAGCAGAGCGATGTGGCCACAGAAGCCCCGGAGCCTGTTAGCCCGTGTCAGGACCAGACAAGAACTCCACGGCAGGCAGAGGAGGGCAAAATTGGTGAAGCCGATCTGAGTACCACGCAACAGAAGCCAAGGATGCTTCGGCCGCTCCACAGTTTCCGCACTTGCCTCGAAGGTCATGGACCAATGGACCCATGGAGCTTCGAGCAGCCGGATGAGCGTCGAGCTAGAGCGCCGGTTATCGTGAAGAGAATAGACAGCAACGATCTGGCAGATCCCCACAGCGGCATGTTTCCACTGCTTTTCGGTCAAATCAGAGAACCACCCGCAGTCGCAAGCTGCCTCCAAAACAGCTTCTCTTCCGTCGACGCACGCGATCCGATTATCTCAGTGAGTCCACAAACGGACCACCAAAAGCAGCAATTCAGGATAAACGACTCGACGGGCTTCGGTGTCTGGGCACACCTGCGCTTTGCGACCAAGAAGCTTTTGATACGACGGCCATGCCCGTGAAGCTCGTTGTGCTGACCTTGGAGCGGCACACTTCGGCACTCCCTACACGAGGCTTGAGCACCCTCACCGAGACAAGTCCCTGGGAACAAGACCAGCATGTACAAGTAGCCCACCACTCGCGCACCTTGCGGGCCAAAAGGACCCGCTTGAAGCCCCAAAAAGAGAAGGGGGCAGGGGGGACTCAGCCACTTAGAAGTGCCGCCAAAAGTCCAGCCATGGAGCCGACGGCTGGCTCCAACAGTCATCCAAGATCTCTACAAGTGCACCGGGGCCGCCAGGGGGCCCTTCTAGGTTGAAACGCCGTGAGATAAGTCGCAGTGGCGATACCAAGATCTGCTGAAACTTCTCTTCCAATCCATTTGCTGAGCCAAAGGTAAGCTGCGTTTCATCACACGAGTCACGATCCTGCCGGGCAACAGGGGCAGTCGAGCACGAACCGGTGTTAGAAGATATGGGAAAGCCGGGGGAAAACACACACAGCGAATGCAAACCCAAAGCAGCGTGTGCTACACAGCCGTCTTCGGATCATCACGCACTTTTCCGGTATGCCCACGGTCCGGCCACACGCTCATTCGGCGTCCCGGCTGCCAAAGGGCCAAAGGGCTGGTGCCCGCGGCGTGAATCTAAAATGCAGCGAATTCGCAGCTCTGTCCCGGCGACAAGATGCCCATCCAAAACAAAGGACGAGTCCAAAGGCAAGCCAATCGCAAGCCACTCAATCCTTGTCAGAGAGGGTGGGCCAGGGCTGCAGGCAACCAAACGGCCACAGGCTTCTTCTGGCAGGTTCATTCGGGTGCCGACGACAGCTCACCAAAAGCGGCAGCGTTGTATGTGATTCTATCCACAGAAAGCAAAACCCGCCTGAACCTGCTCAAGGCGCTGGCTCGCCCATGCAAGCTCGTGGTCGGGCATCCGGCCAGGTTTAAATCATGTTGTCAGCATGTTGTGTTATGAAGCTAGTTGAAGAATGACGCAGCAGTAGCATTGATAATAGGCTTGGCCCTGCGTTTGCACATGGCTACTTTACAAGTGACTGCATGTGACAACCAGACCCGAACCCGAATCTGTTCAAGAGCACCAGCACACCTCACAGAGTGTACGTGGGAGGTGGGCAAGACCAGCCTCGGCGTCGTCGAGGTCTTGCAGGTAGCTGGAAACTACCGTACAGTCTCCGTGAAAGCTCGTTGAGCGCTCTGCAGAAGACGACGTGCAGAGCTATGCACAACCTTGGCAGTCAGTTGCCGTCACGGGAAGTCTACGCCCTTTCGTGCGAAATTTAGTGACCAGACGCAGCTTAATATGTTCAAATTACCCAAGCAGGTGTGATACAAGTAGTATGCAAATATGCACACATGTATGTACACATACATTCATATTTCTAGTTATATGTTCATCCATGTACATATGCACCTATATATGTGTATACATCTACTTATATATGTATGTGTATATATATATACTCTATTTATTTACTTATTCAAAAATACCGCGTGGACAAGGCCGGCACAAAGTAAATCGATCTCGAGACATCAGGGCAGCTTATCCACCTGCCACGGACTTTGGATTCCATTCAAAGCACCCCCCCCCATGTCAAGCGTGCATAGCAAGCACTGTGCGACGCAAACAGTGATGATGCACGCGCCATCGGCTCGAGAACTTTTCGTCGTCAGCAGGGATTCCAAGAATGGAGAGAGTCCGGGTATTGGGAGGTGTATATACACAAGTCAGAGTCACAAAGTGAGGGCATAGTCGCAGGAGCAATGGAATAGTCGCTCCGACGTATTTCCAAGGCTCAACTGCTCTGACCATGCTAAACCGTCCATCTTCTTAAGCCCAAACTCCTAAACTTTTGTGCAATTAAAGCACTCCCCAAAAAACATCTCCCGAAATAGGCATGCGAGGAGCTCCGCGGGCTAACTCTGTGAGCAAGTTTAAGCGGCATTTATAGGGATGAAGACGATTAGTTGAAGATCGTCTTTGGGGTTTAGGGCCTTTGGCTGCTACTTCTACTACTACTACTACCACCACCACCACCACCACGACGACGACGACTACTACTACTACTGCTTAGCAGCATCAGCAACATCATCATCATCGTCATCATCATCATCAGCTGGTTCGCAGCTCCTCTCCTTTGCGTGTAGTGGTTGATGTTTGCTCGGGACAGCCAGGAGAGCGCCATGCGAACATCAGCTTATGCAGCGGGCAGCTCACGGCACGATTGCCTGACTGTCTGCTGTTCGTTACTCGGCCCGGGCAACGAGCGTTTGACCCACAGGGCAGTTGCTTCGCAACGAACCCCTCAGGGAAATGCGCTGGATAATTGACTGCTGGCGTCCAAGCACCACAGAGGCTCCGTGCACGAGCAGGTTCCGGCCAGTCGTCAGTCGTTTGCAGGCCGAGATTCCCTGAGTTTCCAGAAAGCACAGGCTCTCAGCCGGAGAAAAGTCGCTCCGATCGCAGGGGAGAAATCAATAGGTGCAGTGAAGCTGCTTTCGTTGCTCTTCTGTGCCCGCCGAGACCTGCACCGCGAGGAGATGCCGAGCTCGCACAGCCAGGCCTTGGCCGAGCTCGCAGATCTAAACACGGCTGTGTAACCGAAACCTAAGCATGCAAGCAGCACGAGGAGCGCGCATGACAGCTTCGTCATGCGGAATCCTTTAAGGCCCCGGCAGGAAACAAGAAGCACCACAATGAACTCCTCAGAAACTTGAGAGCCAAAGGTTCGAGGCTGGGGTAGATTTTCGTGAAGTTGGTTGGCCAAGTGGTTGTCGTGAGCACTCTTGAACAACGTCAGTACATCGGACCGGTCGAAGGTTGTAAAAGGGGTTATAGACTGGTTTACAAAAGGGTTTGTTTAAAGACGGATTTCTACTACGTAGCGTTGATAGAACTTTGGATGGACAGATGGATAGAGGGATGGAGGAATGGAGCGATGGAGGGACGGCGCGATGGAGGGATGGCGCTCTGGAGGGATTGAGGAGGGCCTGGATGCTTGCATGGATGCATGGATGGATGGATGCTTGCAGAGGGAGGGAGGGATGGAGGGATGGAGGGATGGAGGGATGGATGGGAGGGAGGGTGTTGTCTCCTTGGTACCGACGGCAAGACACCTTTCGTGGTAGGATCGAAAACCATAGAAGAGCCACGTACAGGAAATCTGCCAAGTTGCCATGAGGAGGATGCCGGCCAGCGTGTTCAAAGTGCTAGGTTGCTCTGCGTTCCCCGTAGTCCACCGGAAGAGAACCCTCAGATTTGTCACAACTTCGGAGCACTCTTCAGGTCATGCCTCTCGACAAACATCTGCACACCGCTCTTGATCTGATCTCTGGCGGTTTTTCAGTTCCCGAGCCTCCTAGTGCCCAATGGCCTGTGCACTTCAGGCATTGTCGCCGAGGTTTGGCCACACACCCGCCACAAGAGGATCCCACCGACACTCATCGGATGTTGTGACAGGTGTCCAGGGCATACCCAATCTCTGCAGTTCAAGGGAACACTGCCAAGGCTCGTCCAGGTTAGTGTGGCCAGCACCACCGCAAACCATAGAATACAGCTGTAAAGCCATCCTGGGACATAGTAGTTTGTGAGTCCACTACGTCACGAATATCTACCCAGTTCCCGTGAATCTCGTATGATCCGAGTATATATATATATATACACATACATACAGTATAATATGCATGCACATCCAAGCATATTGTACACACCGACGCGCACGCGTCTACCCATCTTCCCCGTAGCTACATCATGCTCGTGCAGATGCCCGGCAGGCCCAGCGTCTCAAAGAAGCATCCGTCGCAAGGAGCCTGCCGTCAGCAGAGCTTCACATGATCGAGAGATCCCGAGGCCTTGCCTGGAGAGATGAGCAAAAGAAACAAGTCTGTACTGAAAGCCCAGAAGCCTCATTTGCTCTGCACGCGCGAGCTGCTTCGACCAGGACCTGGAACTGCACGTGGCCAAGGCCATGATTTCGGGGGTGTGGTCTGTTGGTCTGGGCTTCGGGCCAGAGGTGGAAGCCATCCATGATCCAGTGGGCAAAATTCCAGGCGAGCCCGATGTAGTGAAGGATGTAGATGATCTGGTACGCAAGTGTCTGCTCCGTGAACAGACAGTTGGGACTCCTTGGCATCGACAGGCTGCCAGCCAAGAAAATGCCAAGCCATGTCAGCCCCCTGTCATCAGGTGGCTTTGCACCTGTTTTGAAGCGAGGACTCCACCCTGCAACACCGTCACCGCCGTCACCTGACAACGCCGAGGCTCATGTCCTCGCCGCCCGGGCACTGTCGCGCCGTTCCCGACTGGCAGTAGCCACCGCCTGGCGCAAGGCGCGGAGTCATGTCAGAGTTGAGGTGCAGCCCTGGTCCATGCAGACAGGCCTGCGGCCGTCACAAAGATGCCAATGATGTAGGAAGCAGCATGCCATCGACAAAGCCATTCCTGTAGCACCGACAAAAGTTTTAAACGCCTGCATCCTTTCTTGAATGCGCGGTACCCCCTTGCAGTCCTGGCCCGCGTCCTGATCAACCGCAAGGCAGGGGAACACCCACCAGTGGCGCCCGTGCAGGAAGCCTGGGGCGAATTTCCGACGCTTAAGTGCAACGTCCTCCACAAGCACTAGTTCCACCCAAGAGGCCCAGTGTAGCCCATGCTGTAAGCGTATAGCCGAAGTTGTTGGCGGCAGACCCCTCCTTCATGCCTCGTCGTGACGATGCCGTGTGAACAATGGGGCATGATCGAGTGATACCGCTTGCCTCTGGCCTGTCCATGTCTGTGGAAGCCCTGGAGGCTACAGTTGTCTGTCGAAGTTTGGCCACTTCTTCGTGACTGGCGAAGGCAGCTGACTCAGCAGTTCGAGAATGTTTCAGAGTTCCATTGAAACAGAATCCTACGTTGGCTCAAGGGCGCCACAAGGCAGCCGGCGCGCTGTGAGCCACGAGAAGCAGAAACGAGCATCATGCACACGAGCCACTGGTCATGGGGCTCAGGAAGAAGTTTACAGACGGTAGAGGGCAGATAAGCTGCTCCCACGTGCTGCGCTAGCAGAATCCAAGAAGGTCGTCGCCTGTCGCGAGAGATCTCGCACGATGTTTTTGTGGTGCGCCTTGTGCCACACGGAGAGGAATCCGAACAGTGCTCTAAGGCTCTAATGCCTCTAACGCCTATATGAAACATAGACCTTGACCGGAAGAGCATGGCACTGGCACCGGAGCCACGCATGGCACCTCATTCGTGCCGCCTCCGATCTCGAGGAGCTTGGCATCGCGCCTGGGACGTGAAACCGACGGACTCTCTCTGATTGCTTCATCCATGTGAAACGCAGGCTTCTGCCCTGGACAGCTGAGGACATGGCCAAAGCCGCTCCACGTTGTACTCACCAACGTAACCATATCCGCCCAAGACCTTCAAGGAGAACAAAATCGCTTTTGGAATCGAAAACCTTCTTATGCTCCCAATTGTCCTAATACGTGCCATTTCGAGGCATGAAAAGAACCGCGGTTGTAAGTGGCAGGTCCCCATGGCCCCCGTCATCTTGCAGCGACCTGAATCGCACGGTCGGCCACCATTTTGCCCATGTGGCCACAGTACAACTTCACCCCATCGGCATCCAAGCCGTTTCCTCACCAGCATGCGGCAAGGTCGCACCAAAGAAGCACTGCATCAAAAAAATAATGCTTGATTTTATGCGGACTGTGAACGATGGGTTAGCTTGCTTCATGAGAGGGCGCTAGGGCAGGCCTACTGGATGGACTGCCTCGACATGAGGCTCCAACAAGAGGTAAGACAAGCTGCACAGTCTTCCAAAAGGAACTTTAACAACTCAACCATTCGAGGTTTTCACCATGGCAACAACCTTGGTGCCACCATCGGTCCTACAGACTCCAGGTTCAGGTGCTTGGCCGTCTGGTACACATAGCTGCGGCCTGCCTCACGGATCTCACGGCCGACAGCAGCTACGAAGCTTTGTTAGCAGGAGACCCGCACCTGGTACTCGGCGTAGGACTCAGCGATGAAACGCTGGATCTGGCCGAAGCTGTTCAGCTGCGAACCGAAGGCCTGCAACCGGTCTGCAGGAACTACACGAGCCCGGATCCAACAATGGCATATGCGGCATATGGGTGCCGCATGCACTGTCAGGCCTTGCGGTCCTTGGCATACCTGGCGCAAGAAGGCTGGCGACCGGTGCTGTGTCAGGTGTGTCGGTGTCTCGGAGCTCTGCCCCATTGGAAGTTCCAGCTTTGGAGACATATCCCACTGAGACGCACAGCACCGTGTGGCGCCTGTTCATCTCTTCAACACATCTTCGAGCGATGCCGAGGCTCATCGACGCAAGCGCGACCTTTGGGAGCGAAACCCGCAGCACTCAGAGCTACCTCCGCCTTGCACAAGCCCTGTCGGTGCATTGGTGCATATTGGTGCATTGCGATCTCTGCCGCAAGAAGAAGCCGCAAAGTGTAGCAGAGACTTGCGATGAATACAACGGAACCAGTTCATCTTTCGCAATTCTAGAACCCAACTCAAGCAAAACAACACAGCCCGGTGCGGCCAGAATGTGCTAAGCCTGACGCTCTCTCAATTTCCAGATTCCGCATCATGCACAGCGCAGCTTTGCCTGCTATCAAACATCAAGACAAGTGCTGTGACATCCGCGAGGCTTCTCAGCCGTGGCTGGCCTTCCTGGCCAACCAAGTTGGAGGCCGGGACACGGCAGTCCTCATGTCAGCAGAAGCCCCCCCCCCGGTGCGCGAGCTGAGAAGGCCAAAGGACAACTCGAGAGCCTGGAAGACCAACTCGGCCGTCATGGACGCCCGCATCCCGCACTTGTCCTGCCACTGGGCTGCCACAAAGACTCATCTCTCTCCCGAGCGCGCACGACAGCGGCAGTGAGAAACCTGCCTGGATCTTCTGTCCCAGAGAGAAGCCTTTCGTACCTTTCTCGACCAGGAACAGGGAGATGTCCCTGCTGGTGTTGCCTGTGCGTGCATAGACCTGAGACACTGCTCACTCGTCCCATCTATCCAAGGGCATGGTGGAATGCTTTCCCTGCCGATCCCAAGGCTCCAGCAAGGTAGGCGTCGCCAGTCTCTTTCCCATCAACGGTGCCATTTGTGATCCACATTTTGGCTCCGTTGATGACATACCTGCAACACTCATGCAACTGTGTCCGAGCATCACTGATGCCGCCATGGGGACAGGACCATGAAAGCAAAGACAATTCTCGTACACATCTCTTCATCCTGCCTACCTGCCGGCTCTTTGGCGTCCTGAACCTACCGTGGCTGTCCCAGGACGGAAAGCCGCTTCCCTGAGGAAGGCACTCGTCGCCCTCACGTGTTGCGGTTGTCTTCATGCCCAGCACATCCGTTCCAACCTCAGAGAGCTCCGCTGAGCAGAAACTCGGCATGAAGGTCAAGGCGGACTTGGGCCCGAGCAGCCGGCTCGGACATGCACCTCATCCCGGACTGGGACTTGCAGGTTTGAAGCTGCTTGCAAGCTGCTTGGCAGGCGTCTCAGAGCTTCGTCCAGAGCCCTGAGGAGCCGGCATGCCGCACACTTTGGAGCCGTCGACAGCAGAGGGCAGCCACTTCTGCTTCTGAGCCTTTGCGACGGACGAAAAAGCTTTGCAGCGCACAAATCGGTCGGAGGCACGTGCAGTCTCAAGCTTCCAAACACTCCTGACCTCGTTGCCGTTCTGCGCAAGGTTGTTCACGAACAGCATGCTGTGCGCCTGCGCGTGCTCTCTGAACTGTGCACCCATACAGCCATGCACACCGGCTGTCAAGCTAATGGATCAAGAGCGCAGGTGAAAATCCCTTTGATCAGTCTCAGCCGCATGAAGTTCTTGTCTACGGGAACATGCTACCAGAACCGGGGTGCCAGGTACGCCAGGCAGAAGGCGGGATCCACTGCAGCCAGTTCCTGGAATGCCGCGCACGGAGTCGACGCTCGCATGGCCTCCAAAGCGACCCCGGGGTCCTCATGGACAATGACAGCGGCCGTGGCATCCATACCACTTCCGCCGTACTCCTCACAAAAGCGTGGAAAAAAAGCAGGGTTTCAAAGTGTGATCGGTGGTCCGGCCTCGGGAACCGTGACGCCGAGAAGGCCAAGCTCACCCAACTTTCGGAAGAGTGGCCTTGACGAGGCAGGCTAGCGGCTAGGGATGACTTATCCTTCCACTCGGGAAGTCCGGGCCGGCTGCAGGTTCATCTTCTCTTCGCGATTGAAGTCTATGGCCTGGACCCGCGCGCAGACCGCGCAGCGTCATGCAGCGCCCGGGCTCGAATCTCTGCTCCCAAAGCCCACGATGCCTGCGGTTCCACTTCCGCCTCTGCAAAGGACCTGACCATCTCCCGCAGAGCCTGGGACGCAAGAGCCCGATGGCATTCGGAAATCAAAGAGCACTTTGGAGCACTTGATGACTTGATACCCTCAAAGGCAGGGCTGTAGTGGCCTGATGTTCTTCTGTCGGGCTGAAGATCGTCCCGCCAAGATCCTGCTCGGGGAAAACAGCGCCATTCCACATTCACAAATCAGATGCGCCAAGATGTATCTCGAGCAGAAGCTTATGCTTCGAAGTGTGCCTGACTTGGTAAGCTGTGAAACCTAGCCTGGCCACACACACACACACACACACCCTTCACACGTCGGAAGCATTTCCCCATACACTTGTCGGTTGCTGCTTTGGGAGTGTCCGTACAACCGCTGGTTTCAAGATTACGGGCGGACGACACTCGCGTCCTCAACGGGAGCCGGTACCTGATCCAGGCTGGTACAATCACCCTTTACAGACATGTTACAATTACAAACTGCAAAACGTGCACAGAGTGGCTACTCCAGCTGTGTCAACTGTGCCTTTGCCTGGCTAGTGGATTCAGCAGATGCGGCCGCAGGCATTGAAAATGACGGGCTTGAAGCCTGCTCCTGCAACAACACTACTGCCGGAGAAGCTAGAACTAGCCAGCGGTGTCTCTGCCCCTTTGGCTGGTGGTCTCCTGACGGTCTTTTGGTGGTCTCCTCATTACTTTCTTCGTGGTTGCGGTGTCGGCGTGTCGGCGGCATGGTCTTCCTCCCCCTCTCAGCTGGAGCACAAAGCGCACTCCCGCTTAGACCGCCGCAGAGCTCTTCGTCCGGGTATGATACAGCTAGTGTAAGGCTACAGCTAGGCTGCACAAGTCTCATCAAACCCTTTGTCGGCTGCGCCCTGTTCTCACAAAGACCTCTCAAGACTGAGAGCTGCTAAGTGGATTGCGAGACCATTGAACGTCCACCCGGATCAGAATGCCTCTCTCGCTGTGTCTACCCAAGCTTGAAGGAAGCGCGGGGCAGCACCCCCGTGCCGTCTCTTCAGACCCCTCCCTCTCCGAAGCGTGTACCACTCTAATGCTCCTGCGCCATGCTGCTTCCATTGCGAAAGCTGCACCATGGGGCAGCCTCCACTGGGAATCGGCACATTTTAGGCGAGAAGTATTAGACCAGACAGTCAGAATCCTTTCGCCACGCTTGAAATATCTTGAAATCACGTTTTTTCTTAATGCAGGCAGATGGCTCGCAGTCGCGATGTGGCTAGGCGGGCAGCCTTGGCATCCCAAACAAGGGCAAAACAAGGTTTGCCGCCTCAAGAGCTTGCTCTCGCCTCTTGCGATAAACCTTTTTTCAACCGTGGGCACGGCAGCAACGCGCAAGGTGGTCTGCGCAGGCCTGGCAAAAGGTTCAGAGCAAAGTTGGACAGCAGTTTGGCACCGATGGAAGCTTCTATCGGAGTCTCTCTCTACATAGCATCTTTCGGCGGCCCAGCCTCATGACAGGCTGCCGCAATGCACAGAACATGTGTGTGTGTGTGTGATGTCAGCAGGTGTCTCGAACGGTTTGCTTGCCGACCTGTAGCTAGTCAGAATTGGGTGGCGGTTAAGTTGGGGTGGGGCATGTAGCTTGCTCTGGAAACACCCGTTTTGAGCCGTGGAACATTCAGCTCGAACAAGTCAAAGGCATATCGTGCCGGGATCTGTTGAACCTTCTATGTATACATAACCAATGGCATGAAACGGACTCTTTCATCTGTAGTAAGCAAGCCGCATGCAGAACAACACGAAGCAACCATCGGTAGCAAGACGAACATGATTGTCACAAATACAAGCCTTCCAGTCTTGTGTGCAGTTCTCGCACCCTGAGGAGAGACATTCAAGCCCAACGTTTCTCTGATTCCTCGCACAGCGCTGGCTGTCTAGGAGAACTTGGAGTTGTAGAGCTCCACAAACCATTCCTCGCTCTCCGTCAGAACACACGATGTGAAAGCAACAACTCTGTGGCTCGAACCGGAGCATGTGTCGTTCCGTTGTGCGCACACACACTCTACTCAACTGACCTGTGCGAGAACGTTCGGCGCTGATCCCTTCGTCCCAAGAGGAGTTTGACTGAAATCTCACCATAGCCGTATAAAACCTTTAAAACGGTCACATCCCAAAACTTCTGACCTTCCGGACCCAGTTGCAGGCTCTCGGCTCCGAAACGGCAGCTTGCGAGCTTCCTGCAAGCTTATCCGGACTGCCGTCTACGTAAGCTTCAACTGGCTAGCTCTGTCGAATCAGCCAAGAACAAGGAGAAAAAAAAGAGATCAGGGCTCGACCCGAACAAACACTTCGCATGACAGGTAGGTTACGAACCCTCTGTGTTGCGACAGCGGCATGGCAGAGCTGAACTCCCCAGCCTTAATCTCGGCGATGATCTCACCACACAGGGGCCCCTTGCGATGGGCAGCCTCTGACACTGTACGAACACATAAGATGAAGCACTGGTAGCAAGTACGGAAATGGTGGCCGGCTTGTCGGCAGCTGCCGTCACACCAGCAGTAGCCACCGCAGCATAATGGCGGCGGCAGGAGCGGGAGCAGGAGCGGGAGCGGGACCAGCACCAGTACCAGTAGCAGTAGTAGTCGCAGTCGAAGCAGAGGCAAAAAAGGGGCAGCGCCAGCGCAGCAACAAGAGTCTTACGAGCAGCCGCAAAGGCAGAAGTTGAAGCTCTGGCAAGCCCGCTTCCAGCTGCCAGGAAGTGATTGAGTTAATGTCAAAGCTCCAAGAACATTATCCCGCACACCGCACTCTGCGTTTGGAAAATTGATCCATTACCACTTGTAATGGACTTGTAATGGAAAGGTTTCGTTGGATTGCATCTGCTTGACACTTTCGTTCTAATTTTGACTGCAGTTCTTACCTGCGATGCTGAATGGCGCGGGGCAGATGGGCCTCCTGCACAACATCCTTGTCCAAGGCCGATCCTGCTGCATCATATGCTGCCAGGGTGTTCTGCTCGATAGCACGCAGCACCACCTCCTCAAGACACACTCGATGCATCCTAAGGTCATGTTTCACCCTCCACAAAGTCCTGAACGCTTCCCGGCCCTGCGTTCGTCCTTGTCGGACTTGATCGTTTCGTCCGCACGCCCCAGCGCTTCCGTGCTGAGCTTGAGCGCTTCCAGCATGAAGTCCTTGTCAGCCTTACAGCTGAGCGACTGTACTTGCCTGGGCTGCCATCCTCGATTCCTTCTCTATTCCTTCATGAGGGCTTGTGAGGCCAAAAGACTTTGATGACCTCTGCCGAAAGCTCCAGCACTGCGCTGTTGAACCTCATTGCCTAAGCTGCAACGACTTCGCCAGCGCCCCTTCTACACGGATACATAACAGAACGAATAGACCGAAGAAATCAGGTTCCCCAGGACAACACTGAGTGGCCTTCAAAATGAAGGCCCTGTCTGCCTTCAGCTCGTCTGCTGCAAACTCCATCGAATACACATTCTGACGCACAGCTTCTAGGACGACGTCACCATCTGCACGCAGGTTTGCATCTGCATATTGTAGTGCATAGCCTGCGACACGCCTCGGTGTCGTGAAGCTTCCAAGATCCCGTTAAATTAGACAGACTCACACTGACACACATAAGCACGAATGCTTAATGAACATACGCACAGAACAGTTTTGAGTGCACAGCAAGATGCAGAAATACGACACCCAAAAATCTACTACAGCTTAAAAATGTCATGAAGTGTAAAGTGATCTCTTGAAACACAACCATACGATAAAACATAATTTGCACATTCTTCTCCCACCTTAGAAATCCAATCGGGGATTGAGCTTCATGCTGGCGAGACGCACCACACACAGCACGAATCGCTTGCTTGACCGTAGGTCTTTGTGCGCAAATTCGAAGGCAGCAAAGTTTTGTGCGACTGCAAAAAGCACCAGGCGCTTGTCTGCCCTCAGTTCTTCGGAAGCCAACCCGAGGACCCAGGAGTCGTGTCTGAGAGCTTCCCGGACGACCCGCGGATCACGTCGGAGCTTCTCAAACTCAGCAAGATGATGCTCGCGAACATGCCTGACATGGCGCAGGCACTCTGTGGGGATCTGCTCTGCAGCTCTGCTTGACATTGACGGTCTGGTTGTAACACGATTTAACGACATGGTGCTGTAAGGAGAAGCGGTCGTGCTTCAAGGCACGCAGCACAAGCCGCCGATCTCTCTGGAGCTCGCCGGATGCATGATGGAGAAAGAACAAATTGTCTTTGACCTCGGAAGAGAGTGAGGGATTCAATGCCAGAGTTCGATGCAGTATCTCGTGAAATAGAAACACAAACTCACGGTGCATGATTATGCGGCTGAGTCGCCGCCGAATCCACAAAGGATCTGCTCGATCTCAGCCTGTAAGTCTTGACCAAAAAGCTGCGGAACTCTTGCTGGGCCTGTTGAGCACTCGGTCTGAGAAACGCCTGAAAACGGTTGAAAAAGATCACTTCCCCTGTGCAGCCACCTTATCCAAAAAATGAAGGAGGACACTGAACTAGTCCTGGTCCAGGCCTTTACATGACCGTCGGAGCCGTGGGTGATGTCTGCAAAGGCTTCTACAGTATAGGCTGTTGCAACATTTTTTCAACCAGAAAACAAAACGGAGACGGACAGAAGAAAGCAGCAAGCAAGAAGGATGCATCATGCAGGATGTAATGCAAGCCAAGGCAAAGCCAGAAGAAGCAGAAAACACACACCAGAAGGCAACAAGGACACCGCAACACAAACATCCAAGAGCAACAGCAGAAAGCAGCGAGCAAAACAAACAGGAACTGACCTCCGGCTAAAGTACTTGTACCGTGGGTTCGGGTGCCAAGAAAATGCGAGGAGCTCATGCCGGCGAGGCAGCTGGAAAAGGGAATCCGTCAGCTCAGCCGCAAAAAGCTCCCGAAGTGCAGGAAACGCCGCCGCCAGCTCTCGCATGCAACACCTGCAAAGCCCAAAAAGACAGTCCGAGAATCACCTCATCATGTTGCTTCCCTTTCAATCGAGCTTCTGTTCGTTGTAGGAATGGACAAGCAAATACCCTAGATTCCGAAGTGTCCGGCCTATGCGGCGAAAGGCAACAGGATGCAAAAGGTAGTGAATTGAACTAAGGAGCTCCAATCTGAGGATCTCCAAAGCAAGGCCTTCATCTGGCTGTAGCTTGTCCAGACTTCTCCGGGCTAGAACTAGGCACTGTTGGACGAGCTCGCAGATCTGCCAACAGTCCAGCGCATGTGCTTGGCATCGCCACAGCCTAACTCGAGCAACGTGATGCTGCAGAGCTGGCAGGAGGATCTCCCTGTCTTGCACCCCTGGATCTGCAAAAAAGATCGCGAAGCCATCCCGTCGCAGCGCGGCAGACACCACATCGATGTCGGCTTGCAGCACTGGAGCCGCATGTCGCAAAGCAGAACCGTTCTGCTCCAAGGCTGCGAAGACGATGTCACGATCGCTACACGCTTCTGCTGACAGAAGATGCAAGCCAAAGGCTTGCTGTCGGACTCCTGCAAGAAGGAACTCCTTGTCCGCAGCAGCAGCCAACTTACGCTGAAGAAGCATATGCTCCAAGAGGGCGGGGTGCCACAGATCTGGGAACCACCTCGGATGCTCCCACACCACATCACCCAGACATCCCTGTCCCGAATGGGGCTGAGGCACTCAAGGGAGCACAACACACGGTCCAAATAAAACACGCCGGCCACGAGGACCTGGCTTGATGCCAGGGTGCTTGGCTGTGCAAAAAAAGCAGGTGTGCAGCGCGATTGTTCCAGCAACACTGAAGTTTTCCTAAGCAAGCTGTCAAGCGACAAGGGCCTGGTGCATCTCTGTGCTGGGCGACGGACGCGCAAGAGAATTCAGAAGGGCATACCGTCCTGGTGGAAACGTGGTCATCGGTCATCAGCGCTTGATCATGACCCTCACTCGGCGAATGTCTGGAATCCAAAAGAACCGAAGTACATTCAGCAAGCTTTAATGGCACATGCTGAGCTTGCTGTCTGAGTCTCTCCGCCTCAGCTTCACGACAACGTCACGATCCGACTTGGCCTTAGTCAGAGCGGCCGCTTTTAAGCACAGCAAGTCCAGGAGCCGAGCTGATTTGGCCTCAAACAGAAACTCTCCGACGAGGCACCATGGCTTCAGCACCTTCCAGTATCTGCACCTTGTGCAGCAGCTCCTGGCAGGACCAAACCGCTGTCCAGACTTGGTCTGCGCTTGGCCAGATTTCGGACCGCTGGCTGTTCGCACTTGAACCTTTCGTGTTGGATCTTTAAACGGGCGGGAGGGTCATGCAGCCGGAGTTCTGAAGGCACACGCTGCCTGCAAAGATGGAGGATACAGGAACTGCAAATTCATGATGAGAAGACAACGTGGCTGCAACAATGTGAACAACACAGTCCCAACACTCATTCGAACATGTCCACACTCACTCGCACACTCCCTCGGAAATGAGTACGCACACCCGAAGCCTTTTCCCAGCTCGTTGCGAGTATGAGAGAAGATTGGGTACCAGATAGCAGCAAGCATTGAATCCAGGCGACCGTATCCCCCCAAATCGGCTTCGTGTAGTCACTAGCACTGTCTGGACACACACTCCCCCTCTGAGCAACCAAGACTAAGATTCATGCACCACACGCTACACGGCGAGACAGACACCAACCAAGACCTTTGACATCACCGCATCTTTCGACATGCGAGACTCGGAAAGTCGTCCTGGATGTCGCACTCCGGCTCGGCGGCAAAGTCATCGGACAAACCAAATCGAAGCAACACGTCCCAGAGGAAACCGCTGCTGTTCCGGAGCTGTTCACCAATGAATTGAAAAGCAGATGCATCCTGGCTCAAGGCTTCCTTCACCACCTCTTCGTCGTTCCGTTCGCTGCCCACGTGCTCCAGCGACATACCAGCTTGTCGAA
>CAJNDV010031189.1:0-5000 GCA_905221635.1 Symbiodinium sp. CCMP2456 | reverse complement strand
AGCTTTGGCAATGCAAGGGCAAGGAACGTCTCCGCGCAGCTGCAAAGCCTCCAGGGCAAAGTTCATGTCGTTGATTCCCAAGTATCTCCAACACAGATCTCACAAGCGAATGAACGTTTCCGCCACAGCACTTGGCATCTCTAGGCCTCAGGGCGGAGGCATTGCGCTGCACCGCTCGGAGGCCAAAGTCCTGGCTAACACAGTTGGCTATCCCAAGCTCTGTGGAGACTCGGCAATAGTCTCCCTTCCTGGAAATTGGCGTCCTTGTCCGCACGCCGCCCATCAGGCATGCATGACACAGCTTCGGCACGCACGGCGATAATGTCCAACAGAAACCCATCATCCAGTCTGCGCTGGTCGTCCACATGCTGCAAGACTGCTGGCGTCTGGCAAGCAGCCTTGAATAGAAAGTCATGGTCTTGTCGCAGTTCGAAGGTGCTGTACTGGAAAACAGCAGGGTTCACTTCGATGGCTTGCAGCATGAATTTGGGGTCTGATCTCACGTCGTGCGAGGCGAGGCCTAGCGCGCATGGATTGCAAGTGACAGCTCTCAGTAAGAAGTCGTCATCTTCGAAGAGTAGGGCAGCAGCATGCCGGAGACATTCAGGAGCTGTGGCAAAGGCTTCTAGCACGAAGTCCTCCGCGCAGCATACAAGACTTTACACTTCCGCACGCCGCACTGCCGGATAGCACTGCGTCCTCGTCCATCCGCAGCTCTTCCGATGCAAAGCGCAAGTTGCTCCCATCACCCAGCACGGCTTGCAGTACCATCTGCCGATCTCTCTGGAAGTCCTGCAAGTATGCCAGTGCTTGCGGATTAACACTCAGGGCGAGGAGGACGAACTCGCGGTTCCGTGTCAAGGTTTCGGCGGCATACAGCACGGCGGAGGAGTCGTAGCGCAAAAACGCACAAATGAGGCTGGGATCTCGTCTCAGCTCGGCTGAAGCCCACCCAAGCACGCCTGCCTGGTAGGTTGTAGCTTTCTGTGTCTGCCGAGCCCCGAAATTTAACAGACTGGTCAACCAGGTTTTGCTTGGAAAAGGATTGAAGCACTTATGAGTCTAATTTGCGGAAAGCTGCATTTTGCTGCACGGCCGACAGCACAACTTCGCGATCAGAAGCAAAGGCCGGTAGGTGCTTCAGAGCGCTGCCACAAACTCGTACGGCCTATAAGCACAACACTCACAACTGTTCATCCCCTGCAGGCCATGTCCAACTACTCTCGCCAGACCATGAACTATTGCCAACCGACCGGAATCCCATGCATGGCCTCCAGCGCGAAGCTCCGGTCTCCCTTCAATGTTTCAGGTGCGTCCATCAGGACCGCGACATCCTGAGCTACAGCTCGCAGCACCATTCGGTGGTCCCATCGCAGGACGTCCGCCGCATGTTGGAGGGCCTGGCCGTGGTTGTCTACGGCCGCCAAGACGACCTGACACGGCGCAGCATGGAATCCCCCGACATCGCGCCTCTGGATCTTCTCGAGTATCCTCTGGCACTCTGGCCGCCTCTGGGTCCGACCGTAGCGATGGGGCTGCAAACTCCAATGCCAAACCGTTTTGCCGCACGGCAGCCAAGACCAGCCTCAGAAGCCGGCGTGTTGTCACGGAGTAGACAGCATCTGCACACGATGGCGCTGTTCGACCCCCACTTCCTACCCCCGCCGAGACACTCCTTGTCAGACTTGCCCTCGTCAGAGGCAAACTCAAGGGCAAGCGCATCCTGATGGACTACTTAGAACCGTCGCGCCTCGCAATCTAGGACTCGACCCAGTAACCTTTCTTATAAGACGCGTTGCAAGCTTTACGCGGCCGATGGCTATCAGGTCAGGTCTGGGTCGCATCCTCCATGTGTGGGCTCCCAACAAGTCTGTGTTTCCCTCGCCCAAGCACGATAGTACGAGTAGGATACATGAAAACTACATCGCTTACAGCGGCTTACAGTGTTCACTCCAACCCGTTCCTCATCCCAAGGCTAAGCGCAAGCCTGCTCCACAGCGATGGACAAGATGACTGCATCTGCTCTGCAGCTCGACGCTGCATGCCGTAAGGCCCTGGACACAACGAAAATCAGAGCAGCGGCCACAGAGTCAGGCCTTTTGGGTAGCCAAAGTGCCTGCCCTTGCATCGCACGGCTTCTGCGACTACAGCAGCCGTGGCCTGGCGCAATGCTACACGCAGAACAACATAGTCCTGCAAGTACTTGGTCTGTCTTAGCTGCACGCAAAAGATCCTACAGAGTCATAATTCGGTTACCGGTTTCGTCGGGCCTTGCACACGGCTCTCGCAAAGCGCAGGGCCTCGCCACATTGCCGGACAGCCGTTAAAACCACCTCCTGCGAAAGATACTGGAGAATTCGCCAAATGCAAGAGTGCCGGAGCAACATTTCAAAACTGGTTTCCTCATCGGCCCTGAGCTCATCCGACGCATGCCTGAGCGCCAGCCCGTCGCGCGAGACTGCTGCGAGGACGGGGACGCGATCTGCACGAAGGCCATCTGTAGTGTGGCGGAGGGCGGTCCCAGTCTGATCCACGGCGACGGCCACGACCTCCAGTGAACGTGGGTTCGAGGTGCAAAGCTTGCCTCCGTTATGAGCAATCACCCCGGCCAATCTCGGTGGTAGACGTTTCGCGATGCTCCTGCTCTATTGCAGTTCCCTTCCAGGGCACCTTCGCATCGGCTCTTGCCGCCCTGGCGGCAAACTCCAACGCAAAGCCGTTCTGCGCCACAGCAGTGAGGAGGACTTCCTCGTCCTCCTGCAAGATATACTTCGCAGTATAAGTATTTTCTATAATATCACATGGTTGTGCCTTCAGTGCTTCAGAAGCCAGTTCAAGCGCCATCCCGTCGTGCGCTACTGCAGCCAACACAACCTCCTGTCAGGGTTGCAAGAGAAGCTGTCCAGGCTGCAACTAGCTTTTCACATGCCAGTGTAATTCATGCTTTTCCGAAGACAGTTCGCCTTGTCATCCTGCCAGCTGCCAATTCTGCCCAAAGCTTCTGGAGCTCGGCTAACCGCTGCAAGGATGACCTGGCCGCACAGTTCCGATACCTTCCCGAGCCACCGATGTCAGGAACATGTATGCGGACCAACAAAGACAAATGCCGAGCAGCATCTTTGCTCAGCTCCATGATGGGCAGCTTTCCAAGAAAACGGATCACTTCGTCACCTTTGTGCCACATGGGAACGCTAGTTCTTGTTCAGCTTTGCAAAGGGTCGCGGAAATCTGCAATTCCGTCGTCATGCATCGCGATGACGGAACTCTCTGAAAGATCTATTTTCTGTTTATAGGCTTCCACGAGGCAAGATGCTGGAGCAGCTGGTCAGCTTCTGGAGCTGACAGGTTTCTTCGGCATCGCGCAAACCAAATTGCAGGGTGAGCTGTGGAGGATCGGTTGATTCTTCGCCAGGTTGCAGAAGCGCCTTGGTTTCGGCACAACACACATGCAAATTCACAAACGCCAAAATCGTTGCACGTGCACACCAACACAAACGCTGAGTCGCTTCCAATGCGAGGGTGTCGTCGAGCAAGATTTTCTTGTTGTGTTCCAGTCGTATGCCAAGCGTGGGCACTCCGAACCTCTAGAAGACTTTGGCTAAGCCAAAGCCCTATGAATCGACATTAAGCGAACGGACATGGACGATGCTGTGGTTCATGGGGAGATCAATATGTGAAACAATGAAAACTGAGCCCGGCAGCTTTTCAGCCAACCTTTGCTTGAAACACCCAAGTTCTTCGGCCACTGCGGCCCTCACTTCGAAGCTCTGCCCCATCGCTTGTGACAGCACAACTTGCAAAGCCATGGCTGAGATTATCGCATTCTTGTGAATAGCAACTACTGTTATGACGGGCACATTCACTCATAGCGACGTGCTATCAATAGCTCCGATTTTGGGAAAGAAACTAACCTCGTCAATGACATCTGGTGACATGGTCCCCCAACAGTCATCTTATGACGTTGATTTTTCGGATGCTTTGGGGATAGGCGAATGTTGCTAATCGTAATTTTAAAGGCTGCCTTGCGTGTCGTTGTGGCACCTAGATTGGTTCCATTCCCGGAGGTCTATTCTTCAGGCGGCCTAATGTATGAGTATTGTACAAATGCAAAAAGCACAGTTCACTCGGCTTGGAAAGGGCTGCACGTCACGGCTCAGTTCACAATTGGCTTGCCACTGCACGCTGCACTGCACGTTACACTAGAGGGGTCTTATTTCTTGGTTCCTGCTCGCCCCAAAGACAAAGGAGACATGAGCGCACAAGAGTCCAACATGAGCTTGACATGAGGATCCACACAAAAATTAAGGGACCCCAATATAGCACCCTAAATAGTAGGATCCTGAGAATAAACACTCCAATAATACCCTAAACTCTAAAAGTCTCGCAAGCCAGGAAGTGCATGCACGCCGCCTCAAGGCGGGCTTGAAGGGGGGCTTAAGGGAGGCTTGAAGGGGGGGAAGGCTTTGAAGAGGGGGAGGCTTCAAAGGGGGCTTAAGGGAGGCTTGAAGGAGGGACTTTGAAGAGGGAGAGTGGCTTCAAGGGGGGCTTGAAGGGGGGCTTAAGGGAGACTTGAAGGGACCTCAAGGGGGCTAAACTCAAACAAGACTTAAAAGAAGCAAAAGCCACGCGAAAGGAATCTAAAATGTAAAAAACAACAAGCTTAAACAAAACGCAGTTACCGAAGAAAAGAAGAAGCCACACGAAATGGCTTCATGAGGGGTTTTGCGAGGAAAATACAAGAGACAAGACGAAGGCAAAGGAACAAAACGCAAGCACTAACACCAAAAGAACCGTTGGTTGAAGCGCCAGAATCGACACTAAGACAGCATACACAGTCCAAAAAAACCAATTGTTTAGCTTTCCGAGGATTGTCACACGAAGCCGCTGTATGGAAGGTTCTGCGACGGAAAGAAAATGAGAGCAAACTAAAGTGAGAAAAGAACAAACTCAAACAAAACGCAATCAATCAAAAGAAGAAGAAGCTACACGAAAAAGAGCCA
>CAJNDV010031187.1:9536-30452 GCA_905221635.1 Symbiodinium sp. CCMP2456 | reverse complement strand
TTCCGAAAATAGGGGACCCTATAATAGTACCTTAAATAGTAGGATCCCTATTATAAGGATCCCCAAAATAAGGTACCCCCAATTTTCTGAAACTCCCATATTGTCTCAATTCTCGAGATTCTTTGCCAAACCTCTGCACGGATGCCAAGGCACTGGAATCGAGCCGGTCATGTCCGCGATGCATTTTGGCACTTGGGTTGGCATGTCCCTGGTGGGTTTTGGGTGAATGAAAAGCAAACGCTGAAGCCACAAGCCTCCTAAACCCTAAACCCTAAACCCTAAACCCTAAACCCTAAACCCTAAACCCTAAACCCTAAACCCCTAAACCCTAAACCTCTTAAAGCCCGCAAACCCAGCCTCCCCAAGCCTTTCACTGTCGGGCGGACGGCTTCAACCCGAAACATTCGAGCTGTACACTCGCACACGAGTCCTAAATCAGGAGTCCTCTACCCACCAACCGTACGAAGCCTGACTATAATTCTGTCCCGCTTGGGGGCTCATGCCAAGAAGGACCAACACAATCTAATGATCTGAGGTACGGGCTTGTGGTGTATGTTCTGAAACAACCGACTTGAAGTATCACTGCAAGTTGCCTGGACCTCGATCTCTCTCATCCTTACCCCATGCAAAGCTTAAGGTTTAGGGTTTAAACCAGGGTTTGGGCCCGACTACTAGGGCTTAGGATTTAGAATCGCAAAATGTGTCTTTGCTTTCATTCCTAAACCCTAAACCCTAAACCCTAAACCCTAAACCCTAAACCCTCAACCCTAAACCCTAAACCCTCAACCCTAAACCCTAAACCCTAAACCCTAAACCGTCATCTCTCCAAGTAGGATGTTGGGCCGTGGGTCCTCGTAGAAGCGCGCCCTGTAGCACTACCTATAGGGTCATACCCTACCCCTGGTTTGGGTTATCTAGTTTTATGGATATCTGTTATATAGAAAAGTAACCCTAAACCCTAAACCCTAAACCCTAAACCCTAAACCCTAAACCCTAAACTCTAAACCGCACCCCTAAACAAGGGGTAGGGTATGACCCTACAGGTATAAGGCTTCGCAGATGCAATAGGGATTCAATAGGGTTAGGGGACATAGTCTCCTCCAGTCCAGTCCTACAGCTACCAGGTTGACAAGGACTAGGCGCGGATTTCAGTAAACCCCAAAAGCCCAAAGCCTAAACCAACTTACTTAGTACCAATTCTTCAGACCCGGTTATGAAATGGCCCCAAGCCCCTAAACCCTACCTTAAGAACCCAAAACCTACTTTTTTGTAGGGTCCCTATAAATCCCCATAGTAGGGTTTATAATCAGAACCTACAAAAAAGTGGGCTTGGGGTTCTTAAGGTAAAGCCTAAACCCTAAATCCTAATCCCTAAACCCTAAACCCTAAACCCCTGCCCCGTGAACCTTCGAACTTACACTCCCCTTAGCACCCAGGGCCGGCTCCTGTGAGCCTAAGCAATCGCGAAGCCCTAAACCCGAAACCCCTCAAACCAAGAGCCCCTGCTTTAGGGCTGATGGGGTTTAGGGTTTAGGGTTCAGGGTATAGGGTTTAGGGTTTAGAGTTTAGGGTTTTAGGGTATAGGGTTTAGGGTTTAGGGTATAGGGTATAGGGTTTAGGGTTTAGGGTTTAGGGTATAGGGTTTAGGGCACTCTCCGAAACATATCACAGCAACAGAACCAATGACAAAAAAACGGACCCGTGCTCTGCCTGGCTTCTTGGCGGACAACTTCGTGCTCCACTTTAGCCTTTCAACACAGAACCTACAAATGCATCCAGGTTCATAAATGGGCTAAGGGAGTAGGTTTGAAGTTTTAGCTTCAGTCAGGGCTTCTCAGGGGTTGGGGTTTTAGATGTGGCTTCCGCTGTGGGCTTAGGTATTTGGCATCATAACGCAGGCTGATGGGGCTAAAGATCTTCTAGATGAGAACCCATAATGACGTAGGGGTAACAAACCCTAAACCTTTAAAACTCCAAACTCCAAACATTAGACTGTAAACCCAAAACCGTGTACCCTTCACTGATCCACCCTAAACCCCAAACCCCAGCCCCTAAACCCTTGACGCAAAAGCCAGAAACCTAAACCCCAGACCCCAAACCTCGAAACCTAAACCAAAGCCCCAGAGCCAAGAAGCAACTTCGATCTAAACCCCGAAAACCTAGAGCCCTAAACACCCTAAACCCCCCAAAATCCTTAAAGCCCTAAGCCTCAAATCCTGGTTACAGCAAACCCGAAAACCCCTAAACCCTAAACCCTCAACCTAAACCCTAAACCCTAAACCCTAAACCCAAAGCCCCAGAGCCAAGAAACAGCTTCGATCTCCTGTGCGGAGGGCACGATCGAGGACTCCCAGGGCATCTGAAACTGAAAAGCCTGGAGATTAGGGTTTAAGGTTTAGGGTTTAGGGTTTAGAGATCGATGCTGGCCTTTTTTTGGGGGGAGACTTCGGAAGTTCAGGGTTCGATGTTTTGTTGAAGGGTGGTTTGAAAAGCCTGGAGTTTAGGGTTTAGGGTTTAGGGTTTGGAGATCGCTGCTTTCGGGGGAGTTTCGGGTTTAGGGTTTAGGGTTTAGGCTTCTGCGGTAGGGTTTAGAGTTTAGGGTTTAGGGGTTTCGGGTTTAGGCTTCTGTGGTAGGGTTCCGGGTTTAGGGCTTTAGGGTTCAGGGTTTTTTGGTGTTTTGGGGTTTAGGTTTAAGGTGCAGGGTTTAGGGCGTTAGGGTATTAGGGTGTAGGACTTGAGGGCTTATTTCAAAGACTTTGGGTTTAGGGTGAAGGTGGTAGGGTCTTAGGGTTTGGGGCTTAGGGGTTCACTTTGAACTCGAGTCTTTCGTGGAGTTTGTGACATCGGCGATCTCTACGCCTTGCCTGGTACTCAAGGCTTCGGGGTTTAAGGGGTGCTGTAGGGGGCTACAGGCTATAGTGCTATAGCGGCTTATGCTTTTCTCGCCACGGATTCTGAAAGCATTGTACAAGGCGTGTTAGGGTTCAATATGGGCGCTTAACTACAATCAAGGTTTGGAGGTGTATTACTGGGCTTAACTACTTAATGACCGTACGGAACCATCATTACTAATCGCATAGACCCCTACACTCATCGTCATCGGGTGTTGATAGCGTTCGCGAATACGTAGACTTCTACCACCTTCACAAGCTTCTTTGGATTCTATGCTGTGGTTCCCTACCACCCATCATGAAAAGATGGCAAAGCCATGCAGGCTAAGGGCTTTACGGAAGCCTCAGTCCACTCGAAACCTTCAGGTCCTGCTCAATCTCCTGAAGGTTTGTGATGATGAAAGTAAGGCACTCTACAAACCTCTGGCTTCATAAACCCTCTGCCTCGGACCCTAAACCTTGACTGCCAAACCCTGAAGGCCTAAAATCTAAATCACCACTACTCCTAAGAAATCCTGAACCATAAGCCAGCGCACCCTGCAACAGCCTAGGCCCCACGCCCACATAGACGCCAGGTGCTCTATTAAACTGCCTGAAACCCGAAAAAACATTTGGAATATATTTGCTGCAACACCCATCTCGAAGCCTTATACAGAACCCGTGCGGAACCTTGATGTGCCCAAAAACAGAAACCCTACACGACCCTGCACGGCCTAACGCCCTGGTAACCCCGAAGTTCGGGCATCCCGGCCCGCTTGCTCGCGTTGCTGAGCCCATGCGTCTGAAGGAGGATAGACTCCTGTCTACCATCAAATATGTATATATGTATGTATGTAAATATGTATATATGTATATATATGTATATATGTATATATGTATATGTGTGTATATGTATATATGTATATATGTATATATGTATATATGTATATATGTATATATGTATATATGTATATATGTATATATGTATATATGTATATATGTATTTACGTGTACTGTATGTATGTATATATATATATATGTATGTTAATCTTGGGTCTAGGGTTTAAAATTTAGGATTAAAAAGGACAGTACAAGGTCCAGACGGGTTTTGAGTTTAGGATTGATTAGGGGTCTAAGGAGATTGCTACAAGGCTTCAAGAGGACTGTGTCAGGTGATATAAAGGCGAATGAAAAACTATCGAATCTACCAGAAACCCCTCACGCTTTCAAGTGCATCGTTGAACTGACTCCTAACGAACAACCAGCAACCCTTTATATTCGACCAAACCCAATAAAGCGCGTCAACACGGAAGGAACACGGACCCACAAATCAAACACACACCAAAATCGAAATCCTCACTGCAACATGTAAAACGTCCAAAAGCAACCGGGCCCCCGTTCGTGCTGTTCATCTCCTCGCAGTGTGCCGAGCTGCACTTCTGAGAGCCAGCCGCAGCTCCTGGTTTGGGGTTTAATTCTGGGCGTTTAGGGATAAGGGCTTAGAGGGTTTCGGGAAGAGCTTTTAGGGTGAAGGATAGGGATTAACATCCTTTCGGGTGCCCTTTCATGAATCGTTTCTGCGTGGGTGATATACCTGGTTTGAGAAGCTGCGAACTGATCCCTGCGTGGCATTGTTGGCATTCGAATACTCTTGTGGGCGTTGTTCATATGTCTATGTCTATATGAGCATGACTAGCCGCAGAACTATGTTGTTGGAGGGGCCTCTGGGGCAATTCCATGTCAAAAATATCTAGCAAAGGTTATCTGCGATCAAGCCGCCATGGGCAAGACACTCCCCAAAAACAATGCGTCTCCCCAAAGTCATTGCCTTTTTCAGAATGCCTCTGTAGTCAACACCGAACCAGAATGCTCTCCAATCTGGATTGAAACTCCTCAAACAGGTAGGATCAGCTGGAATCCACCAGCTGGTAGCTGCTAAAGCAGCACTGAGGTGTGTCTGTAATTGTCTTAATTAAATCATTCACCTCAACTTTGCTTGCATGCACTTGCTTGGGCTTGCTCCTCACGCTTGAAGGAGGTCAGCCTTGCGGAAACTACCGTCTTTCTGCTTCCTCTGCACAACCGTAGCTGTGCGCAGCCCTTTGCAAAGTGGAATGGCTGCTCTTAACGTTGCAATGCAAGCATCAAAATCGACATCAACCGATTCCTCAAACACGACACTTAGAATTTCCAAGTTCTCGAAACTGGGCAGTGTCTCAGCCAGCACCTGAAGTTCCTTTAAAGGCAGATCATGGGCCTGAAGCCTCTTCCGCTTCTGGGAGTGCTGCAAAAACACCTTTTCTTGAAGTCGCACCACAGCTTCCAAATCATCACGATGTGTGAACTTCAATACCAGCCCATCTGGTTTATCCTCCAACCCACGCTTGACCCGCTCTTGAAACATGGCCGGAGTCAGAGGCGCATACCCATGAATGCCACTCTTTGCGCTCATCCACTGAACCTCAGCGATGCACCAGCCTCGCTGAGTATAGGGCACACGGTTCATCACCAACTCGGAGAAGGGGCGCCGCTCAACCTGGTCCGTGGTCTCACAGTAGATTTCGATGAACTCCGGCGGGAAGAGACCCATGCCCATGTCTTCTAGGCGGATTACATAAAAGACTGCTGCATGCGCATAGAGCAGGTGCATGGCTTTCATGGCCCGGCAGAAACACACCTGTTCCTCCTGTGTCCGCTTGTACTGTGGCAAGCAAATGAAATCTATAAACAACCAGGTTGAGTCAGGAAAAAAATCTAGCGATTTAGTGTCGAACCACTCCAGAAGAGTCCTGCACTGAAAACCAAACGGGTCCGGATGCTGCTGTGCCTCCCAGCAATGCGAGACAGTGTAGATCCGCACTGGACCTTTACCCGTTCGCCTGAAGGCTCCACCGAACCCATACACTTCATCAGGAGGGGCTGCCCAGGGGATGAACTTTGCTTGTTTCAAGTCTTCAATCTCCTCCATCGCAACTAAATTCTGCTCCGCTTCCTGTCGACGCGGCCAAAAACGTCCAGCATCCCGTAAGTCCATGAGATACCGGAGGCTCACCAACCGTATCTTCGCGTCAATGAGGAACTGGATGAGGTCATGAGGGTTTTCCAAGTCATATTCCCTATCATCCGTGTGTGTTGTGCTGGGACTGTTGGATTCGGGCTCTGAGGAACCATTGTCGCAGTCAATCTGTGTCTGCCTCACGCGGCATCCCAAGCACTCAAACATTGCAACCCGACAGGCTGCACGTGAGAATCCACGTGCTGATTTTGGACTACTGCCGCTTAACTCGCATCCCGACTTGGCATTTCAGGGCTAGGACGTCTAGGATTCAGAGGGTGATGATGGTCAAAGTACAAGGCTTACAAGCAGACTGTAGAGTTTGGATTGCAAGCTGGATCTTGACCCACACAAATGAGAAACGAACATAATCGATGCCATCTGAGGCCCATCCTAAATCGGTTGAACTTGCTTGCAGAACCCCTGGATCCAACAAACTCTAAACTAAACCCTAAGCCCTAAAAACACAAGCACGGTCCCTGCACCCTGCACCCTAAACCCTATAAACCCTAAACCCTACACCCTATAAACCCTAAACCCTAAACCCTACACTCTAAACTTTGAACCCAGACCACATGCACAGTTTAAGAGCTCTTGATGCGCTCCGGTCTGAGGCTCGCAGGCTGCGGAAGTCGATTCTGCATACCCCACCCTTGGAGCCAAGATACCCATAAAGCAACTTAGGGTTTAGGGTTTAGGGGTTTAGGGGTTGGGGGTTTACGGTTTAGGGTTTAGGGGTTTAGGGGTTCAGGGTTTACGGGTTTAGGGGTTTAGGGTTTAGCGGTTTAGGGTTCGGGGTTTAGGGGTTTAGGGTTTAGGGCGGTAAAGCAACTTACTGTTCCCTGACCCAAGTATATATGATACAGGAGTTGACAGGCACGGGCTGAAGCCTCCAAACCCATACCCAGGCCCTCACCTGTAGCTCAAATTGCCAAACCTGTTTAAGGGTCCCCGTCCAAGAACAATGGGTTCGGGGCCACAGGAAATCACTACTGAAACAGCCAGGAAACCTTCAATACAGGCAGCATGGCCATGAATCGTGGTGTGGAGTCCAGCATAGGTTTTATAGCTTGGATATCAAGGAGTTTGTAAAGCCGCATAGGCCACAAGACCGAAACCCCAGACCCGGAGCTTTAAACCCGCAAACATGACTGGAGGTTTTACAATCAATTGAAACCCTGGGGGTCCCAAGCGCTTACCAACAAACGCTTAAGTGTGAGGCAACAACCAAGGAGCCAAGTTACCTACAGGTATAGCACCCATAACGCAGTAACCTACTATGCAGGCGTCTGAGCTCTTAGGGTAGTGGGCTAGAATTCGGGCTATAGACGCCCCTTATATTGGACCCGAACAACCATGGTTTCATGCGTATTTTCTAAAAGAAAGCTATATAGATCCGTTATCCAAGCCCAAAAAAACGTAGAAGAAGGGACCCTCAGGGAAAGGTCTCGGGGTTCGGGCTTTGATGGTTCGCGCTTCAAGTCTTTCACATGTCTTAGCGATTGGCGCTCCTTGCGTGTCAATGAATATAGATATAGGTATACATATACATGTATATATATATATATGTGCTATGTGTATATATATATATATAGACATGTGTATCAAAGAAAGTAATTATGTCTGAATGCAGGCATGCATGCATGCGTGCAATCATATATGCACGAATGCATGTAGACATGTACACATGCATGCATGCATGGATGTATGACTGTGTCTGTGTGTGTGTGTGTGTTTGTATGCATCTATGTATGTAGGTGTGTAAGTAAGTCTGCATGTATAAACTGTGTGTATGTACAGTGTGTGCATGTACCTATGTATGTATGCATGCCTATATGCTTGTGTGAACGAATGTATGTATCGATGTATTGATGTATTGATGTATGTATATGTATTTATGTATGTATGTATGTAGGTATGTAGGTATGTAGGTATGTAGGTAGGTATGTATGTATGTATGTATGTATGTATGTATGTACGCATATATAGGTATGTAAGCTGGATAATCGATGGATGGATGGATGGATGGATGGATAGATGGATGTTTGAATGCATGTATGTATGCACGTATGTAGGTATGCCTGTAGGTTGACTGCAAAATCACGTCCTCTAGTGCAATGCAATGTAGCGTCGTGCAAGGTATTGCAATGTATGTCGGGTATGCATACATGTGTTATGTGGGTGTGTACATGCATATACATACATACATACATATCTGCATATATATATATATATGTAAGCATATATGTAGATATGTATATACACATACATGCACGTCTACACATATGCCACTAGTTGATGTACCACATTTGGGACATGCTTGAACCTTAAGGTAAAGGTGCCTTGGGCGATCCGAGAAAAAAAACTAGGCTATAGAACCCGCAGCGCGCGCCTGCAGCAAGCGCCAGCACCGCCGCAATGGTCTTCGCCATCGCAAGAGAAGGCACCAAGGCTCAGGATCTGTTTCGGTACAGTCAGAGTGTACTTCCAACGGCTGCGGCAGAGAAAGTACACCGCAAAGCATAAGGCCCTGATTAAATCCTGTAGTAAACCCTTAGCCCCTAAACCCTAAATCCTGCTTCAGAGGATCGAAAGCTTTAAGTTGAGTGCATTGAACTTTCCGGGTTGAGGTATGACACCGGGGGCACTAAGCAAAACCCACTACGCACTTCAGCGTCATAAGACAAACAGCGACATGGGACGGTCTGAAAGCTAATCTGAGTAGCACATGAACCCTAAACCCTAAACCCCATCTCAAAACCCAAACTCGGAAACTCGAAAACCGCAGCATGCCGAGAGTCGGCGGCCTCAGCGTAAACGCTCAGAAACAAGGAAACTCTACACACAAAGTAGGGTTTAGGGTTTAGGGTTTAGGGATCAAAGCCTGGTTTAGGGATCAAAGCCTGTAAGTTCAGGGCGTTGCTTCCGGAGCCCAAAGCCTTACGGAGCGATGCTCCTGAAAAGCCCTTGAAGCTGTGACGACAGGACGGCACAGTCAAGTTCACAGACTGCTTGCACCAAAACACTCCAGCAGACCCACCGCAACAGGGTTTTTGCCGACCCTCTACGCTAAAACTAAGCCGTCCCTTGATTCCAAGCCCTCCACTAGCATAACAAAGCCGAGCGCAGCGGGTCGTTCTCCTGCTTCTGCGACTTGCAAGACTCATTTTGCCAAGACCTGTCCTATTCAGAAATCTATCCGAATCCAATTTGGTCAAAACGTTGCGAGGGTAGGCAACGACCAGTTTTGTGCTCGGAGATGTCTTCACAAACAGAACGCCCTATGTCTTCAGAGTCCAAAACCCTCTTCTTCCTTTGAAAAACTAAAGGCTTAATGACGGGGTAATATAGGGGCCTTAATAATTAGAATAGGGTTGCGGGGCCTGTTATTATCCTATATCTATAAAAAGAAACCCCCAAATTAGTATAGGTAATTGTTGAGGCCCCTATATTAGTCTTTCGTTATATATATATATATATATACGGATCTATAACTTATACAACCCTCGAGCAGCATCAAAAAAGTTTTTTTGGGGCATCTCTGAAACCTCAAGGGCCCCGGCACTGCCGGCGCCGCTGTGCGTCTCATCCAAGATGGAGGGAAGCGACAAAGCTAAGACGGCAAACCTCGGAACAAGCAAAAAAAAACAAAAGGTTTAGGGTTTAGGGTTTAGTACAAAAGGGCCCAAATTTGCAAAAAAAACAACTCCTTCAAAACGGCACTGTCTTACAGCTCAATCGTGTTTTAAGGTACTTAACCCAAAGGCTTTAAGGACTCATCCTTCGAGGCTTGCGGGCTCAAAGACCATGGGCCCTTCGTTGGGCGTGTGGGCTAGACGTTTTTTTGTAGGTGCATATGGGTAGTTCTCCAATTAGGGTCCCGCTTTAGGTCCCAAAACTAGTACGGCACCCTTATAAGAAGGACCCTAAAAGGGACCCTAATTTAGACAACTACCCATATAAGGGTTTAGGTGAGTCTTTGATGATGTTTCTATCTCAACCCGCAGGGGTAGGGTTATAAGGCTTACGAATACTGGAGTTTTTCTGTGGGTTAACTACAGTCTCCATTGTAGATCTTGTTTGGGGATACCTTCTAAAATCCTTCATAGATATTTGGTTAAACCAAGAAAAAGGAACTACAATGGAAACTATCGGTACATCCTTTTTGCAGTTGATTGCAGCTTTTGGCCTGATCCGGCTTATAGGGCTTAACGGTTTAGGGTTTAGGGTTTAACGGTTTAGGGTTTAGGCTTTAGGGTTTAGGGATGAACGGTTTAGGGTTTAACGGTTTAGGGTTTCGGGTTTAGGGATGAACGGTTTAGGGTTTAGGGTTTAGGGCTTAACGGTTTAGGGTTTAGGGTTTAACGGTTTAGGGTTTTAGGGTTTAGGGTTTAGGGTTTAACGGTTTAGGGTTCAGGGATTAGATCTCGTAGAAAGAAGTTGTTTGCAACGCAAGGCCTAGGGTTTAGGGGATGGGCTCTGGTGCCCACCAAGCTTGCCTTGAACTTTGACGCAGAGAGGCAGAAACTACCAAGACCCTTGAATGTAGTGCCTTCAAAACGAAAAAGTAGTACATCAGAGAGTCCCTAAACCCTAAACCCTAAACCCTAAACCCTAAACCCTAAACCCTAAACCCTAAACCCTAAACCCTAAACCGTGGTCCCTAAACTTAAGCCCTGAAGCCCCTACCCCTTACAGAGCCCTTTCAAAGGAGTCCTTGAAGCTAGGCAAAGACAGGCTCTCTAGGGCCCAGGTGACACTTACAGGGCCGAAGCTAAGTTGAAATAGAGGGAGCCCAGTGCACCTTGGGTTTAGGGTTTAAGATGAAGGAATAAATCGCAAATCGATGGAACTCAGATTACGGACGCTTCGATAGTTTAAGGTATGTGCCTGGAGTTTAAGGCCTGTAAGATTCTATAAACTCGGTAAATAAATCCCCACACGATTAGAGTTGAGAAAACATGGCTACAAAAAAAACCTTTGACTAATGTAGGGCCCTTAATAATTAGAATAGGGTTTTGGTGGCCCCCTGTTATAATTGTAGTATAATACACCCCAAACCCTGTTCTAATTGCTAGGGCTTCTGTACCCTAAACCCTAAACCCTAAACCCTAAACCTTAGGGCTTCTGTATTAGGGGGGCTGAGGCTCTCTGGGGAATTCAAGACAAGTTGCATCAGGAGCCCGGTGTTGGTCACTGCAGCCGACCTCATGGCACCAGAAACTCTTGCCCTGAGCTACCGGAACCTGCTTTAAGCGAGTACAGAAATTAGGAATGAGGGTTTCGGGTTTAGGGTTTCGGGGTTTCGGGTTTAGGGTTTAGGATTTAGGGGTTTAGGGTTGTGGATTTAAGGTTTGGGGAATGAGGGCTTCGAGTTCAAGACTTGGAGTCCAGGCATGTCGGTTTTCAGGGTATGCCTTGGCCTACCTACCACACCCTAAACCCTAAACCCTAAACCCTAAACCCTAAACCGCCCTAAACCCTAAACCCTACCTACCAAACCCTAAACCCTAAACCCTACTACTGCGTTGTAAAAAACGGCCCCTACGGCAGAAGCCAGGGCATGGCAGTCTAAGGCACTCATAACCTACACTTGTTTTTTTAGGGCATCTACTTTTCTATATGGGAGTTTCCGAAAATAAGGGGCACCTTGTGTTGGGGTCCCTATAAGTAGGAACCTACTATTTAGGGTACTATACTAGGGTCCCCTATTTTCGGAAACCCCTATTTAAGATTCTTAACCATACAACTAGGTGTTCCTAGGGCCGGGTAAGGTGTGAGCCTCTCGTCCAGGATAGAGTCATAGAAAAGGGACCCAGTGCCAGCCTTAGCCGGCCCTAGCCAGGATCCGTCTTACAACGACCGGCTAGATGCATTTCCGGAAACCGAGCATATCCCAAGGTCCTGTAAGCACCCTACACCCTAACACCCGAATAGAACCATTGTCAACACTTACAGAACCTTCCCAACACTTCTTGCCCAGTAAAATGGAGTAGACCATGTTGGGAGATTGGAACTCAGGCGGATGCTCTGAAGCTGAACCTCAGGATACTTGCATCACGTGTCTCCTGTTGATGCCACTAACACTGCTATGATCGTTGCATTTTCGATTATCTTAACATCTCGGTCAAATCCTTCATGTTTCCCATGCCCCTGCAGATCTCAGTGCCCCAGAAGTATGACATAAGCCCATCCAGAGTATGGCTTGCATTTGAAGGACGCTCGTTTAAGGTGTAGGGCTTGATACGGCTTACTCTAGTAAGTTAGTACCCTCTTAGTAGATATATGAACCCTACCCGCCTACCCCACTCTCAAACAGAACCACAGCGCAGAACCCTAAACCCTAAACCCCTAAACCCCCTAAAACCCCTAATTAAAACCTAAACCCTAAACCCCTCAACCCCCTAAAACCTCGTGGCGAACCTAAACCCTAAGCCCCAAACAGTATAGCAGCCTAAAGTCCCTGTACCTAACCTGAAGCCAACAGGCCTTAAAGCCCTATCAATCAAGCCTGCAAAGCCCGCACACAACACAAAACAGGGTTTAGGGTTTTAGGGTTTAGGGTTTAGGGTTTAGGGTTTAGGGGTTTAAGGGTTTAGGGTTTATGAACCTGTATAAAACCTCTCTTGATGCAATCCTGTGCAGAAACCATACAACCCCTACCTACCCCATTTAGTAAAGACCAAGAATAGCAACCATTATAGATGGTTAATCATATACCATCACAATACGCCCTCCAAAACCCAAAACCCAAAACTACCATCCGCCGCAAGAGCCCGGAGCCCCCGGTCGGCCTGTTGAATCGCTGCTCCTCGGGTGGAGGAGTTCGCTGGATTGAAAGAATTATAAGTTTAGGGTTTAGGGTTCAGGTTTAGGGTTTTAGGGTTCAGGGTTTAGGGCTTTGAAACACTCATTTTCGAGAACTGTTTACAAGGACTCTGTCAGGTACAGGGCCAAGGGTCTAAGCTTGCAAAAGGGCGTTTTATAAGGCCTGGACAGGGCTGAACCATAGAAAGCTTATGGCAACAAACTGTTAGTCCTTTATGAGAGAGTAGCGGTTTTGGGCTTCTTGAGATTATCAGTCTCTTTTGGTTCGAAGGCTTTAACAAGAGTGTAGAGTTTAGCTGCGGAGAGGTCTACGGCTTCTGTAATGGCTCCAAATGCCCTACTCAGACCATTCAGAATAAGGAATGTCCTTAGTAGCTCCGAATACCCTACTCATTCAACAGACATAAGAGATGTCCTCAGCCACATCAGTGCATCAGGACGTGTGCCACGATTACAAACATACTTAGCACAATTCGCAGATATCCGGCAACTCGGGAATGCTTCCCAAGGTCTAACAATCATGTGCGGCCTTGATTTTGGGGCCCACTATACTATAATTAAGGAACCCCTAAATAGTTTTCGTAAATACTTAGGCCCCTACGTTACTCTAAACCCGAGTACCACAAGCGCAGGATGCATATGCTGTGGCGCTTGAGGATTACCGAAAGGGCATGCATTCTTTTCGTTGCCAAGAAACCTTCAGCCCTGAAAAACAGATGGGTTAACAGCCTCCTAGCACTCCTCAAACCAAGACCCTGGGCTATGTAGTGCGAGTATCGTAATCCTGTTGATCTCCTCTTTCCTGAGGTTGTGCTGCATACATTGGTGCTTGCATTCACCATTTCAGGCTTGACTTTTGTGCATTCTGGAGGTACTCAGTTTCTGCATGCTGGCCTTTCTGGATGGCGACGGCAGTACACAGGGTACTATATAAGGGCCTTAATAATTAGAATAGGGTTTTGGGGCCCAGAAAACTATAGCTATAATCAGGAGCCCCCAAAAATAGTATTGGTAATTATTGAGGCCCCTACATTGGGAGTTCATGGTAGGGGCTCTACCCATACGCCCAAGCCCTCCAAACCTATGAAGGCCGCACCCCGGAATCGCCGACTGTTGCCTTGTGCTTCATGCCGCCGACCAGGAAAGCAGTACCCAGGACCTCAGCACGATTTGTAACAAGAGGTCTGTAGGGTTTAGGGTTTAGGGTTTAGGGTCTGGGGTTTAGAGTTTAGGGTTTAGGGTTTAGGGTTTAGGGCTCAGGGTGGCTTGGTGCGCGCCGATGGGTTGAGGAGCTGGCCGTCATGTCCAAAGTCGGGGCTCGGCATGTTCTCTTCAAGAGTTGGGCTCAGGGCTTCAGGATTAATGTGGGGGCCTTGATAATTAGAATAGGGTTTTGGGGGCTCCTGATTATACCTATAGTGCAATATACCCACACCCTATTCTTATTATGAAGGCCCCCCATATAAGACGTCACAGGGAACGTTGACGGATGATGAGGAATGGGGCTTCGATCCAAAGGAAAGGTCCATGGTTCACTGGACAGCACACTGCTTCTGTTGCACCGGGTTAATGTAAGGGGCCTTAACAATCAGAGTAGGGTTTTGGGTCCCACTATACTATACTTCTAGTGAGGAGCCCCCCCAAAATCCTATAGGTAATCGTTAAGGCACCTTTTTTCCTAAACCCTAAACCCTAAACCCTAAACCCTTTTTTTACATTGGGGAGTGATCGGTTGTGGGGGAGGGGGGGGGAACTTAAGCTGTCAGAGGCTCGCGACCTGGAGCTAGGCTTGCAAAATATCGAGGCTCCAGCACCGGTTTAGGGTTTAGGGTCTATGGTTTAGGGTTTAGGGTTTAGGGTCATGTCCCCAAGTCTGTGGGATGCTACGGCCGTGGGCCCTCCAAGGTATACTGTAGGGTCCTTAAACAGTAGAACAGGGCTTTGGGGTCCATTATACTAGAATTGTAATAAGGAGCCCCTCCCAGAATAGTACTCGTAATTTAGGCTTCTATATATTACTTGCAGGACCAAGAGAAGTACCGGAGATCGGGGAACAAAAAAATGAGAACCTGGCTGTCACTATTATAGAAAGTATAACTGCAACCATAAACCTTTAAGCCTGAGCCCTAAACCTAGCCGTCCAACACGGAGGCTGGAAACTCTGAAAACAAAGCCTCTGAACCTCCTTTGAGGAACCCTTCTGCCACCCTCACAGAGCTTAGAATTAGAACTTGGGAGGAAGTGTGCGCAAGCCTGATGGCGCCCCGGATGCCAGAAGACTCTAGCACCTCAAACCCTTCATCCTGGAACACTCAAGCCCTAAACTCCAAACCCTAGAACTAAAACGCCTGATTAAACCGAATGAGGCCACTGCTAGAAGAAGGTTCGACAGCACCGATCCAAGCCTGGACAGGTTTGGGAGTAGGAGGGGAGAAGTTCCTCGAAAGAGTTTCTGAACCCTAAGGGTCCATGCGCCCATGTAATATGGGAGTTTCCGAAAATAGGGGGTACCTTATTTGGGGGTCCTTATAATAAGGATCCTATTATTTAGGGTACTATATCAGGGTCCCCTATTTTCGGAAACCCCCATATATACTTTGGCACTGACGTACCTGAATGGGGACTACATTCAAACAGTACTATATGAGTACATGGACCCTTAGGGCTAGGGGTAAGGCTTCAAGCGTTTCTGTAGGATGCTCTACAGGGATAAACCCCCAAACCCTAACCCTAAATCCAGAACCCTAAGTTCTAGCTAGACCTGAAAAGCAAAACCCCCCAAACCGTAAACCTTTGAACCCTAAAACCAAAACCCAGACGTTGCTTTCAAACGGTTGCTTGATTTTCAACAACCGGGCCGCCACATCGCTGAACGACACTTTTCCGCGACCATCCCCCACGAACTTTGGGTTTTGGGGTTTCGGGTTTAAGGTTTAAGGCGTCTGGGTCTAGGGTTTAGGGTCCTGCGCACCGTCACTAGAGCTGCTGCAATGATATGACTACGTGTCTTGAATGCAGCATCTTCTTCCAGCAGCAGTAAGGTTTTGCGAACCTCGCATCTACACCTGCCTATAGTATCCATTGTAGTTCCTTTTTGGGGTTACCTTATGGGATCCTAAATATAAAAGTGGCTAAACTAAACCAAAAAAAAGGAACTACAATGGAGAGTATAGGTGACCCCCGAACCCGAAACCCCGAACCTCCAACCGAAGACCTCCAGCTCCAAGTCCCCAACGCATCAGAGGCCCAAACCCGCATGGGTAGTTCTCTAAATGAGGGTCCCTCTTTAAGTTCCCAGAATAGTATGGCACCCCCTAAACCAAACCCTAAACCCGAAAAGGGAGCCTAATCTAGAGAACTACCCACATCTTGAGAGCCCTGGACCTCGAATTCAGTCGAATGTAGCTCTACTGACCTCAACCGAAGCCTAGCCCTAACCCCCCAGTTACCTACTATAACGGGTACTAGAACCCCTAAGGCCCTATATAGTAGGTAAGGGTTAGGGTAGGAGCCTAAGTGGAGACATCCATCAACTCCTAATCCCCGCAACCCAAATCATTCATAGGGACACCGAAGGCCGTATTTTACAAGTGTGCATAAGCCTAAAAAGCGAAAATTGTGGAATTCCCCGAAAGCCTACCTAAACCCGAAACCCTCAAAGCCCTTTCAACCCTTATGGTAACCCTTCCAGTAGTATATATGAACCCACTTGGGAAGGCGTACGTAAAATGCTCATCCAAGCGACATGGAGAGCTGGACCACTCGGAAGAGGCCGGCCTCTGAAGGCTCGGGTCTTGAAGGTTAAAAAGCTTTGGCTGTACTCCCCAATCTCGGATTTTCTCCTAATTTGGGTCCTAAACCCTAAACCCTAAACCCTAACCTAACCCTAAACCCTAAACCCTAAACCCTCGGGTTTCGGGGTTCAGGGTTTGGGCTTTGGGGTTGTGGGGTTTCGGGGGCTTAGCCTTGAAGAGGTTTAGGGTTTAGGGTTTAGGGGTTCTGAGGTTCGGGATGTAGAGAGCAAAGATTCAATCTCAGGGGTCTCAAACATGAGGTTTGCTAGTTTAGGTAAGCCTTCTAAATACATGCGGTGTTTCCGAAAAAAGGGGACTCTACTATAGCACCCCAGCTAGTCGGTCCTTATTCTAGGTAGCCCTTGCTTTCGGAAACTCCTAAACCCTAAACCCTACACCCTAGACCCTAAACCCTAAACCCTAAACCCCAGACCCGTATTCTGGTTTTAGGCAGTTGGGGGTCTAGGGTTCAGTGGTTTAGGATGTGGGAATTCGGATTTCCGGTCCCTAAACCCTAAACCCTAAACCCTAAACCCTAAACTCTAAACTCTAAACCCTAAGACTCCCACATGTCCACTCTTGGTCAGGCAGGGCGAGTTTGCCTTGATCGCGAAGATGCACACCAGCAGCTCCGTGACGTTGCCTGACATGCAGTTAGAACAGGCTTTTGGGGGGGTTCCTTTAAAGGGTTCCTTATGGGGTTCTATAAGGGCTACTATAAGGGTTTAGGGTTGCAATTGGGCAACATGCAGTTCGAGCTTGTGTGGGGCGTTACTATAGGGGCCTTAACAACTAGAATAGGGTATTGGGGGCGCATTACACTACAATTATAGTAAGGAGCCCCCACAATATTACCAGGAAATTCTTTATGCCACTATAATAACAAGTCTGTGGAACGAGCTGGCCCCTCATGGGAGTTGAGCTTCAATTACCACCTGAAACCATAAACCCGAAGGTTGAGGCCTCTGAGTTTAGAGTCAACGAAGTTTGTGTGGCAAAGGCAGGGAAGGTAGTTAGGGTTTAGGGTTTAGGGTTTAGGGTAGAAACAAATCTACAACCAATAGCCGAAATCAAAGACCTTAACAGGACAGAGAACCCTGGCAGAAGACTGTGACGGCAAAAACCTATCCTATCAGGAGCATGGTTTAGGGCTTTGAGGCTGTACCAGCCTGTGGTTTTGGCTCTTCCCAGATCAACCAAACATCCTCGCCATCCCGCCCAGACACGCCCTTAACCAGAGAGCCCTGCAAACAGTCCAGAGCATGAATTTCTGAGAAGCCGACCGAACGTTGCATTCAACAAGCCACCGAGGGTTTGATTGGTGTACCTGCTAATATTTATGGCTGCTTGAAGCTTGCATATATGACCGCTGCAATTACTATTGCCACTGCAGCCGAACATGTTCCACGTGAATACTGTAGGTTCTTCATTTGGTGATTCATTACTTGTCTGTTTAGTATCAGGCATCAGAGATGGCGGGGTCAATGTCTTGTGTTTTTGAGGGTATGCATGCGTGCATGGTAAATAAATCTGCACCAGCGTTCGTGCATCAAAAAACAAGTAAACAAACCAGCAACCAACCAAACAACCATCAGACCAACCAAACAAACTAAACAAACGAACAACAAACAAACGAACCAACGAGAACACAAAAACAATGACACCACAAAACAAGCACACAAACAAACACACGAACAAGCACACAACCACACACACACACAAACAAACAAACCCACAACCACACAAACAAACAAAACAGACAAAACAGACAAGCAAACACACAAAAACGAAACAACACGCACATACACACACACAGAGACAAAGAAACACATACATACAGACACGATCAATCAGTCAAACACACAAAGAAAGAAACAACAAAACAATGACAGACAACCAAGGACATGAACATACACACAGGCAAGCAAACACACAAAGACACGACAACACACACGCACACAAAGAAACAAATAAACAAAGAACCAGTCCATCAGCCAAAGAAACAAACAAACAAGCAAACAAAACGACATTCACGTACACAGATGCACAACCATTGTTAACTGGTTCTTCATTGGGCAGTACTATGGCTATCTTGCAGACAGGTACCGCTGTATGTGTATGTGCTATTGCAGAGGGCCTGCAGGTAGGAAGATTTCGGCGTTGAACCCTAAACCCTAAACCCTAAACCCCAAACCGTGGTTGAGAGCTTGCGGGCATGGGTCTTTAAGATTTGTCCGGGGGTTCAGGCTTTCATCCATTGGCGGAATGTTTAGAATGGGATTGCGGGGCCTTCTACCGGAGTGACGCAACTGTGTCTCTTGCAGCTGTCACATCACCTGCTCGATAGTAGAGGATGGATCTTAGATACCTTGGTGCCCGAACCCTAAACCGGAGTCCTACATGAACCAGACAGAGCTTTTCATAAGGCCTTGACCCTTACCCCTAAACCCTTAACCCTAAACCTCTGACCCTTAACTAATAACCCTAAACCCTAAACCCTAAACCCATGACCCTTAACCCTAAACCCTGAACCCATGACCCTTAACCCTGAACCCCGATGATGTGCTAAAGACCTCATCCTCGTGGGGCTTCGCTGTGCGACACCTGAACTCTAAACTCTAAACCTCGACCTGTAGACCCATAGGCCCCATGGTAGGTCCTTTTTGGGATTACCTTATAGGATTCTAAAAATATGCACCCCAAAAAGGAACTACTATGGACCCTAAACCCTAAACCCTAAACCCTAAACCCTAAACCCTAAACCCTAAACAGGCCCACGGCTTAGGGTTTAGGGCCCTAGACTCGGAACCCTATCGACCCTAAGCCCGAATTTACGAGCCTTGGGACTTCCTATCGCGAAAAGGACAGTGTAGGGTTTAGGGTTTAGGGGTTTAGGGTTTAGGGGTTTAGGGTTTAGGGTTTTAGGTTTTAGTGTTTAGGGTTTAGGGCCCTGAAATCTAAACCCTAAACCCTAAACCCTAACGCTACCCTAACTCGCGGATTGCAGCCGAGATGGTCGGAGGGCACTTCGCCACGTCTTCGGTAACCTGGGACGTGAAAAGCGAGCCCTCTCTTCGCTCGCTTTGGGATGGTAGGTTTCAGCCCTAAGCCGCAGGTAAACCCCCCCTAAACCGTATAGGGTTACCTTAACCTACCAAAACCAACTTTTTTGCAGGGTCCCTGTAAAGTCCATGTTCGGGTTTTATAATCAGAACCTGCACAATGTAGGGATTGGTAGTTTAAGGTAGGGGCTTCAGGTTTTTAGTTTGTAAATCCTAGACCCCACTCCAAACCCTCAACCCCGAGCCCTGCGCCCTAGACCCTAAACCCTAAACAACTGCTCTCCGAGGTTCTCGGGCCGTAGGCTTACAAGTACCCAGAGAACAGGGGTCCTAAATGAGGTTGTTTTTTGGGGTTCAGGGTTTAGGGTTTAGGGTTTCGGGTTTCGGGTTTCGGGTTTAGGGTTCAGGGTTCAGGGTTTCGGGTTTAGGGGTCCTGGCTTTGGCACTGGGGCCATGCAACCCATGGCCTTAAGGACCCTAAACTATGGGAATTATGGTATATTCCTTATAGTGGGTAATGCAGGATTTTGTCCATCAACCGTAGGGCTTGCGGTCGAGGGTTGTACGGGATCTCCCTTTGGTTCCATGCCTGAAACTAACGCAACCCGTTTTCTCCATGTTCCTTATCCACTGAAGCCCGGCATCCTGCCAAGAAATAACAAAAATGTTCAAGCCCCTCATAACCCCCCCCCCGTCCCCCCCCCCCCAACTCATCCCTCCCTCAGAAAGACAAACTAAAGCTTAGGGTCTAGGTTTTTGGGCGGGCGTCGCCTGAATCCAAGACTGGAAACCCCCAAACCCCCTACCACCTTCGGGCAGGAAAAACCCAAATCCCGTGTCTGAGCCGCACACAAAGGAGACACGCTCAGCTAGTGGGACCAAACCTGACCCGGCCGTTGATTCTTGTCCGGCTTCCGTTTTACCTTTGCTCTTTAATACAGACTTTAGGAAATCTTTGTTGGAGCTGTAAGGGTTTCTAAGTTTGGGTCAAGTGTTTTCATGGTGAGACTGCAACTTAAACACCCAATCCGGTTAACCTCCGAAAAGGATATCAATATCACAGCTTAGGCTCGAAGTCAAATCTCGAAGTTGAGGGTTGTCTCCCGAGGAACGGGCTTCACAGAACCTCTTTATATGGAGCCCACAAGGGTTTAGGGTTTAGGGTTTAGGGTTTAGGGTTTTCTTCTAGGGCTTAGGCTGCCTTGTCAGCCAGGAGACATTTAATGTAGCGGCCTGAATGATTAGAACAAGGCCTTGGGGCATATTCTACTACAGTTAAGGTATAACAAGGAACCCCCAACATGGTA
>CAJNDV010031186.1:124335-139014 GCA_905221635.1 Symbiodinium sp. CCMP2456 | reverse complement strand
GCTTTAGAGGGTTTAGGGTTTAGGGCTTTGGGTTTAGGGCTTAGGGTTTAGGGCTTAGGGGGCCTAGTTTAGGGTTTAGGGGTTGGGTGTTCAGGGTTCAGCGTTTTAAGTTTGGGCTAGAAGAAAAGAATACAGGAATCCTAAAATCATAAGCCCGAAGCGTCAACAAGAAATCATAGTCTGGAGAGGCTAAACCTCGAACTTCAGGAACTCTCCCCCAAAGTGGAAATCCCTCTTTCGCAAGTAGACTACGACTGTCGGTGGTAGATTAATTATCCCCTGAACCAAAATCCCTGAACCCCAAACACTAAATCCTCATCTCTAAACCCCGAACCCCCTAAACCCCTAAACCCTAAACCCTAAACCCTAAACCCTAAACCCTAAACCCTAAACCCTAAACCCCTCAATATACACCTGATGGGGACAGCTTCCTAAAGCACATAGCTGCGAAGCCTCCTGGATAGGTGCCAGCTCACCGTTCGCTGTCGCCGCGACCTTGGGTCAGAGCGCAGCCTGGCTGAGATGCTTGGGAGTCATGTAGGAATCAAGGACTTCAGGGATCAGGATTTTACGGTTTAGGGTTTAGGGTTTAGAGTTAAGGGTTAAGGGTTTAGGGTTTATGGTTTAGGGTTCAGGGTTTAGGGTTTAGGATTCATGTTTCATTCTTCCCCCCAGCCCTTGAAGGTCCATGTGACTTAGAAGAAGGCACTTTCGTGCGTCTCCTCGAGCCGCCAGTGCTTGGGTTTAGGGTTCAGGGCTTAGGGTTTGGCTTTGTGGCTTAGGGTTTAGGGGACGGCGTTCCGGGCGGGGTGCTGGATGCGCCATGGCTAGGGGGAGCCATGTTGTCACATGCCTTGAATGCTGGAAAAAACTTGCGACATGTGTTTTTGGGAAAGCACTTCAGAAAATTTCCGTGCCATTGTGGTCTTAGTGGCAAGCTTCTGGTGTGTTTGGGGATCTCCGCTGGCAGTATTACAGAATACACAACCCTCAACCCTAAACCCTAGACCCTAAACCCTACATCCCTCCTCTCGAGGCAGACCCTTTCAGGGAGCCCGCGGTAGGCTCCACTCCACCCGGCTCCTTTGGCCGCAAAGTTGTGCTACGGCTTTATGGGTTGTGGTACGGTTGTCCCATAGGCTGCATTGTAGTTCCTTCCCTAAACCCTAAACCCTTAACCCCTTAAGCCCTAAACCCTAAACCCTAAGCCCCTTAAGCCCTAAACCCTAAAACCTAAACCCCCTTAAACCCTAAACCCTACTAAATAGAAGCTCAAAGAGGAGCTACAATGGAGCCTGTGGGCAGAGTTGAGGGCTTGAGGCCTTGGGTGCGTAATAGTTCGGGATCCAGGGCTTCGGTAGGAATCAAGGACTTCAGGGATCAGGATTTTAGGGTTTAGGGTTTAGGGTTTAGGTGTTTAGGGTTCAGGGTTTAGGGTTTAGGGGTTTAGGATTCAGGGTTTAGGGGTTTAGGATTCAGAGTTTAGGGTTTAGGGGCTTGGTTGGAGTCGCGACTTTCACACACAGGCGCCAGCGCGCCTTTTGCAGCTGCCGCGGCCATGACCCAGCCGAGCGCAGCTTGGCTGCAAGAACCGCAAAACGTCAGTGGTGGAATGCGCGGCAGCGTCGAACAAGATATCCATGCGGAGTCACAAGCTTGTCAAGTCGAGATATGCTGCGGCAAGTAGAAAGAATTTTGCAGATCCGGGTGCACACCACAACGCAGGAAAGCCAAACAGTCTGGAGTGTTAAACTGCAGTCGCTAGGTGCCGGCACCGACAGACCCTTTCGGAGAACCACCGGTGGCTTCCAGTTTGCCGAGCTGCTTTACAGCATTGCGGTCTCTGCCAAACCCTAAGCCTCCCGTGGCCCTAAAGCCTTGACAAGACTGGTACAAGTATTTTGCCACAGTTACTGGTGGCCTCTGAAGGTGCCAGTGCGCCCTTTGCGGCTGCCAAGGATGCGGCAGCTTGGCCGCGAACTGGCAGTGAGACGTCGCCGACGACGACGACCCATCACTGCTACTGCCACTGCCACTACTACTACTGCTACTGCCGCTACTACTACTACTACTACTACTACTACTACTACTATGACGACGACTACTACTACTATGACGACGACGACGACGACGACGACTACTACTACTACTGCAACTACTGCAACTACGACTACGACTACGACTACGACTGCGCCTACGACTACGACTACGACTACAGCTACGACGACGACGGCTACCAGGATTTCTCAGACTGGGCAACACTATTTGCAACAATCGTATGTCAACGACACACACACACACACACACACACACACCCGCGCGCGCGCGCGCACGCACACACACACACACACACACACACACACCCACACACCCACACACCCACCCACACACACACACACACACACACACACACGAGCAGACGCCCGAAGTCTTGACAGTCGCCGTCCTTGTGGTTTGAATTTAGGCCGTATGTTTGAAACACAATGTTGGGCTGTTCCACAAGCTTATATCCTTGACCCCAGAAGACCTATACCTTTTGAGGCTTATGGACTTATAAAGGAAATAACAATAAAAAGTACGGAAAATCATGCCCTACACAACGGTTCCCCTGAGGTACCTGCTTTAACTGGTGGGCCCTTTGCGGCTGCTGCGGCCCTGACCCAGCCGAGTGCCGCCTGGCCTCCACACATTGCAAGGCTACAGTGGAGAGTGTAGGTGGAATCATGGAACTGGTGTGCAGAGTTTCATTTGCATTTCGGGCAAAGATTTCTAGATTTAGACTTGCATTTGGGGGTAGATCGTGGGATGAACAGATATGGGCTGTAGCTGCCACTAGATCACATCAAGTTGATCCTCCTCTTTTTTTTTTTCTGTCTCTCTCTCTCTCTCTGTATATGAATAACAAGCACACACAGGCGGAAAACAGTTTCATGGGTCATGAGATCACAGGCATTTGTTGAAAGGATCTTTACGTGGTCTTGTTGGACCCTATACCCTATACTCTAAACCCTAACCCTGAATGCTTCATCCCCGACGTCGTCTACAAAAGATGTGGTTGAGGATGTGCCCCCCGGGACGTAGGCTGTCTTTGTTCGTGCAGTCCATGCGCTACCTGGTTGTTGGGGTCTGATGGGACGTATCCTCCTTGGTCGTGGGCGAAGGGAGTGCGGTCGTAAAAGTCCGTCTATCGCAGATTAAAACAAACCCTAACTACAGCCTAAACTTGAAACCCACAACTCTAAGCCCTAAAACCTGAACCCTAAGCCCCGAGAATGTCCTAAACCCCAAAAAAAGGTGCCGGAAGACTTCTTTGAGGAGCTGACCAAGGGGCCGCCTCAAGAGGATGCTCCGCCTGACATTGCAGGCACGGGCTGCGGCTCAGGGTTTAGGCTTTAGGGTTTAGGGTTTATAGGGTTTATAGGGTTTAGGGTTTAGGGTTTAGGGGCTTAGACTTTGGGGTTCATGGGCTTGGGTTTAGGTCTTGGAGTCTAGGCAGATCAGGGATTAGGGTTCACGGTTTAGAGTTAGGGGTGCAGGGTGTCGGCTATAGGGCTTAGGTTTCAGGGCCTACAGGATGGAGTTTAGGGTGTCGGCTTGGTTGGTAGGCTTTAAACCCAAAGCCCGAATATCCAAACCCGAACTCTAAACCTTAAGCCCTAAACCCGAAGCCCTAAATTCTAAACGCCGCTCCGCTCTACTTGGTGAAGGAACAATGTCCCCGTTCGCTACAGCGGCCGCGCTCACCCCGCCGAGTGCATCATGACAAGCAGAGAGTTCCGGGTTCAGGTTTTAGCAGGGTTTCTACAAGTTTTGCTGTAGTGGGTTTTTGGGTTTAGGGTTTAGGGTTTGGGGTTTAGGGTTTAGGAATTAAGGTTTATACAAGTTTTGCTGTAGGGGTTGGTCTGAGGGCTGCACAAGGGTTACCATGCAGGTGACCATAGTTATGCTGGATTCCAGAAGGGTTACTGTATGAGTCGAGGGTTCAGGGTGTATAGCGGTTTGGGGTTTGGGTGCTGACATCAGACATGAGTGGTTTTAGGGTTTTTAGGTGTTCGTGGCGAGTTGGGGCGACTGTGACTGTTCCGTTCTGATTTTAGTGTTGACCTAAACCCAAAACCCAAAACCCTAAACCCTAAACCCTAAGCTCAGTGCTCCGGGCCACGTTGAGGCGAAGAGCAGCACAGCCCTAAACCCTAAACCCTAAACCCTAAACCTTAAATCCTAAGCCCTAAACCCTAAACCCTAAACCGCAAAAAGTCACCGTCGAGCTTCCGAGCCGGTGGCAGTATCGAAAATATCATCGGGATAAGGCTATCAGACGTCTTCTGGGCCAACCTCCCCTGCCAGATCCATACGGCTCCCATACGGTTTAGGGTTCAGGGTTTAGGGTTTAGGGTTCAGGGTTTAGGGTTTAGGGTTTAGGGTTTAGGGTTTAGGGTCTACATGTAGTACACAGCGCACAATGCATGCAGGAGCATGTTCTGTATAATTCTGTGCTTGTTTGATGTTCCACTGTCACATCTGGGACGAGCGGTCGCCTGCCTCCCCATATTCAGTGTCCGTAGCCTCTCACGATGGTATATAGGTTGATGAAGGTGATGATGAGGACGATGGTGATGGTGACGGTGACAGCGATTGTGATGGTGATGGTGACAGTGATGGTGGTGTTGGGCAGAGCCCTACAGCACCCGGAAAGGAACCCGAAACCCTAAACCCCCTCAACACAAAAAGCTGTACCGTACCTTGGCACTCTGAAACTCCCAAATGGGGGTTTCCGAAAATAGGGGACCCTAATATAGGACCCTAAATAGTAGGATCCTCGTTATAAGGACCCAAAATAAGGTACCCTCATTTTTCGAAACTCCCAAATGCCCTAAACCCTACCTAAACCCTAAACCCTAAACCCTAAACCCTCGAGGCCCCGGCCGAATTTTTCGAGCAGCTGGCAAAGAGCCAGGGGAATGCCGAACCGAGCCCAGCAGGCAGAAGTTGCGAGGGCAGAGTTCTGTGCTTGGGGGCTTTGGGTTTAGGGCTTAGGGTTTAGGGTTTAGGGTTTAGGGGTTTAGGGTTTAGGGCTTAGGGTTTAGGGTTTTGGGTTTTGGGTTCTGGGTTTAGGGTTTAGGTTTAGGGTTTAGGTAAGGCTTGGGTTTAGGGTTCACTTGTGGTGATGTGTTTTTTCTCAGAGGATTTCTCGGCTTTCGGAGGGCTTGACAGGGTTTTCATGCGGCCTTATACGCTCTCTACGGCGGTTTCGGGGTCGGGCTTAGGGGTTTTGAAGCCCTAAACCCTACAACCCCAAGCCCTAAGCCTAAAGCCCCTTAAAGCCTTAAGTCCATCGGAACTGGTAGGGATTGTTGGCGGCTCCGCGCAACCTCCTTCCATCCCGAACGATGCAGCTTCCTTAACTGCGGTTTAGGGCTTACTGTTGCCACCACCACCACCACCACCAACAACAACAACCGCAGTCCCAACTTGAACCTTAAACCCTAAACTATACACCTTTGCCGGAGGTAGCAGTCGCAGAAAACTCGATGCTGGGTGTCTGAGGGCCACTTCCTAATTTTGGCCTCTAAAGGGTTTCTATAAGTGAGGTTATTTTAAGAGTTCAGTATACCTTAGAAGGTTTTGTAAAAAGGGGTGTAATTTCAAAAAGGGTCCAGTATACGGCTTTTTCTTCCTAAGCGCTAAGCCCTCAACCCGAAAAAAAAAATGCGGGTTTAGGCTTAGTATAGGGATCTTAGTAACCCCTAAGGACCCATGTACCCGAATAGTATATACTTTTTGCACAAAAGTACCTAAATAGGGACTAAGGCTACTTTGGCCCCAAAGTACCTATATAGGGACTACTTTAAGGCCAAAGCATACACTATTTGGATGCATGGACCTTTGGGGAATTAGAATTGGGGCCTAAACCGTTTGGGGTTGGCGAAGGCACGAGCGCTCTCTTCGCAGCCCCTGCGGCCACATCGTCGCCGGCGCCAGCTGCTGCAGCTCGGCCCATCTTTGGTCACATATGGTGTGTATGTATATATATATATATGTGTCTATGTATATTTGTATACATATGTGTGTATGCACAAGCATGCACATACTTGACATTGCATTGCATTCCATTCTTTTTCCGTTACGTTCCATTTCGCTGCAGTGCCTTTAACTTTTCCTGCTTACCTCTGTTTAGCCTTTACTTTTACCTTTTCACCTTTTACCTTTCCCTTAATCTACCGGAAGTTTTTACCTTTCACCGTTACCCTTTACCTTTACCTTTGCCTTCACCTTGACCTTCACCTTAACCTTTACCTTTAACCGAACTTTTGCCTCTGCCTTTATGAGTATTAAGTACGAGTCTTACTCTTTTTTGGGCTCTGCATCACAATTATACAAACCCTAAACCCTAAATCCTAAACCCTATACCCCACAACCTTATTTCGGCCATCGAGGCCTGATCTTACACGCTCCGCTAGCAGCCCCTAAACTTAAAGCCCGATGTGTTGAGGCACGTCACAGTTCAGGGTCTAGGGTTTAGGTTTAGGGCTTGGGGTTTAGGGTTTAGGGTTTAGGGTGACAGACTTCAAACCCTAAACCTTAAACCCTGAGTCCTAAACCAGACTTCCACTACCAAACGTGGTTCGCGAGACCGCTGACGGTGACAAGGTCTCTCGAACACTTGCCGGCTCACGCCCCGGCCAGTCGTTTGCAGACACATCAGTAATATAATGACATTATAGCAATATAATGATATCATAATCATAACTGTAAGAAAATACATTGATAGTAGCAATATCATGATATAATAATCATAATGGCACTAGGATGAGACTAGTAACAATGAGAATAAATAGTAATACAGTTTTATAGTAACCATAGCAATTACGCCAAGGGTCGTGGGCGTATCCACGAGCCATTGCAGAGGACCTGACCAATGTACAGATGTACGGCTATTCGCATGAGGCAGCAGTGAACCGCACTATCCGTGCGATGCTGCTAGGCGGAGGATCCGGACGGCCACAGCCTTCTCCGAAAGATTTCAAGACTGAGCTCCCTAGTGATTGGTGTTTGCCAGTCCCATGGCAAGGAGCCCATCATGAAGGGCAGGCGAAACCCAGCGTCATCCTCAACCTCAAGGGGAAAGGTGTGACGAAAGCGAAGAAGGTTGACTTCCATGCGCTTACATCCGGCATCTTAGAATCCCAAATTTACCCAATACCCTAAGACAATGCTGAACCCTGAGGCCATATCTCCTACAAGCATACTGTTGCATCCTAAACTTCTACGCTTTAAGCAGCTTCCAAAATCTTACATCCGAAGGCCCCCCCTTCGTCCCAACATCCTTTACCTCAAAAACCTTTACTTTGACAGTCCTAACTCCTTATAGAACCTGCAAAGGAACCCAAGAAGACCCACAAGGAGACCCTCTTATACAACCCTACAGTACCCTTTAAGGGGCGCCCTATTCTAGAACCCTATGGTACCTTTTAAGGGGACGCTATTACAGAACCCAAAAGGCCAGCTTCGGAAAGCCTGCGCTGCTCTTTCCGAGGACCCTTGTGGAAGTGGAAGCCAAAGTGGGAGCGCCTAGACAGCTTAGACGAGGTTGAGGGTTTAGGGGTTTAGGGTTTAGGGGTTTAGGGGTTTAGGGTTTAGGGGTTTAGGGTTTAGCGTTTAGGGGTTAGAGTTTACAGGGGGATCTAGGTTCCCCTGTAGTACCATTTTGCACTTTTTGTTTTGCGGTCTCTTTTATGAAAACCGAGTATTAGGAAAAAGGGTGCCCTCATCGTTAAGGAGTTGCTGGGGAACCTTTGGATAGGGTGTAGGGTTTAGGGTTTGGTGTTCGTTTTTTGTTTAGACTTTCTGGTTCAATATAGAGGCCGGTCTAACTAAAAATAGGTTGGAAGGCTGTTTAAATCGACGACGGTCCTGAGCCCCCTCGACCCTAAATCCTAAACCCTAAACCCCTAAACCCCTCAACCCTATACCCTAAACCCTAAACCCCTCAACCCTATACCCACCTATACCCTAAACCCTAAACCCCTGAATCCTATACCCTAAACCTTAAACCCCCTCGCCCCTATGCCAGGTCCGAGGCCGGGTTTGGGGACCTAAACCCTGAACCCTAAACCTTTAGGGTTTAGGGTTTAGGGTTTAGGGTTTAGGGTTTAGGGTTTAGGGTTCCCTAAACCCTAATGCCTGAACTCTCGACCGTTATAGACTGGAGGGTTTTGGGCTGGAGGAGCTTCACAGAGCTTAGTGCTTGGGGCTTAAGAGCTCTCCGCCTTTGGAGTTACAGGGTCATAGGACTTAAAGGTTTAGGGCTTGTGGTTTTAGGGCTTAAGGTTTACGTTTTGATGGCTTAAAACTTAGAGCTTAGGGTTTAGGATTTAGCATAGGGTTATTAGCGTTGGGAATTTAATTGATGTTCCGAGCGCAGAGTTGCGGCTTGGTGGCCCCAAGAACCCTGAACTTGAAGCTAGAGCCCTACACCGGAGAGTCAAACTGCCTTTGTACTCAACATATAGAAGCCTGCATGATTGGCAAAGATGGTACGTCCTATGCAAAACCATGCTACAGTTTACCCCCAAATCCTATTCTACTATTCGTCAAGATGGTCGAAGTCACTTGCTTTGCAGCCGGGATGGGTGTCGTGCCGGCCATGTTACGGGCCTGTTAACACCGAAGCCCCGAACATGAAATCCTGCAGCCTAGGGGTAAAAAAGCTTTTGTCGTGGGCTTGAGGTTTAGGTTTAGGGGGTTTAGGATTTAGGAACAGCACAGGCTTGTGTTCTGAGCACAGCAGGTGTGACTGTACTGCAGAAATCATGAATGCAGAGTCTCCTAAATCTGAATCTGATGCCACTGCATATAGAGTTGTAAGATCCCGGCAAGCCAGAATTGCACATGTAGCAAGGCAATCAGAGGACGGAGCTTTTCACATGGGCTTTTAGTTCTTCTTCCCTACTGCTGGTCTTCTGCTTCAGCTTCTGTATGCAACTCTCAGCGTGGACGGTTCTATCATGTTGCTCGGTGCTACAATCGCAGGTATTCCGGCAGTGCCTGCCACCACGGCTGCCGCTAGTGCCCCCAGCTCCGAATGGCTAGCTTGGGAAGCTCAAGACCTGTACTTTATCAGCATGTTTATGGGTACTAAAGCTCAATAGGGAATAGGAACTTGCATTTTAATTCTGCTCCAACCATGAACTAGTGTAGGACTGCTTGAGGGTTCCTCGGCCGGGCAGTTGCAACAAGGGCTCTGAGTTGCAGTCGGCCTGGTCCGGCTTTGCATAACTGGTCCAATACAGCGACATGCAAGGGCCCTGTTAGTTCGAGTCCTGCGCTCATATATATATATATATATGTATGTGTGTGTGTGTGTGTGCATATACACGTTCTTAGGAATATCCGTGTTTATAGATACATGAAAAATGTACATGCGTGTGAAGGAGTCAAGGAACTTCCCTGCGACTGCTTGCCTGTTTGCTGCTCGATCCGTTTGGGTTTGTGCCCTGGGAAAGTGATGGATTTGAGTTGTCCAGGCCTGCATCCCTTGATAAACCAAGGTTTAGGGTTTAGGGTTTAGAGTGTAGGGTTTAGGGCTTAGAGTGTAAGGTTTAGGGTTTAATTAGGGTTTAGGGTTTAGGGTCAAAGAAGTCTCAGGATCCCCGCCGTAGCACCTCCAAAGCTAACCTTTCCAAATCCTCTACACAAACCCTTGAAATATCTGTAAGGCCTGGTGATGGTTACAGGCATATGCAGGCCGCGATATCAGACATGTCCTAGCATTCTGGGCCCGAAGACCGCTTCGGGTGACGGGGATTCACGGCTCTACGAATTTTGTAGTATTTTATGTTGCTCGGTGAAGGGTCTTACTTGGGGTTTCAGGGTCCAGTGTCTGCCCTAGGGCGGTCGTGGCTGAGGGTCTCAGGTTCGGGATGTATGGTTGAGGTTGCATTAGGCTTAAGGCTTAAGGCTCAGGGTTTAGGGGGTTTGGGGTTTAGGGCTTTGGGTTTGGAGTTTAGGGTTAAGGGCCTTGGGTTTAGGGTTTAGGGCTTTGGACTTAGGGTTGAGGGCTTAGGGTTTTGTGTTTTGTTCGTTTTCAAGGCGCTTTAGAAGTTGATGCGGAAGAGCTGCGAGCCCCAGGCTGCCACGCCGTATTATTCATATAGAAGCCTGATGTTTAGGGTTTAGGGTTTAGGGTTTAGGGGAATGATTACCAGAATTGTTCCTTTGGGTTCCTTATTATGATTATGCTATCAAGAACTTCAAAACCCTGTTCTAATTATTAAGGCGGTTATAGCAAGGCGTCAGAGCACCTGCAATCTTGTACCTTGGACAGCTTCGGCCTCATCCGAACTACTTACTGCGCGATTAACCCGAACCTGCAAAGCACCGTCGCCTTTAAACCGCCTGAATTGCATGCCAAGGATGCCGCGAAGTTCTTGAAAGACTTCGCCGCGCGGCGCGGGCAAGGAAGCGCCCCACAAGGCCAGATTCTAGGAAAGGTTCAGGGCTTCTAGTGCAGGGTTTAGAGCAGTTCCGATCTCTGGTACTCCTTTGCCTCAGTTTGGCCGAGGTCGGATTGAAGTTTGGGTGTTACCGGCTACTTGATCCACAGGCCCCACCGTTCCAGCAACTGCAGCCACGGCGCCGATCGCCGCGCCTGCGGCCGCCACGGTCCCAGGGACTGCAACTCGGGGGTGGCCCGAATTGTAGGTATGTCTTCGGGCTGTAGGGTTTAAGGATTTAGGACTTCAGGGGTTTTGCTACAAAAGATCAGAATCAGCACGTGAAAAGCAGCCCGATGCAGAGAGTCGGCAACCGGTAGTATCTTGCCGGAGCATGTCAGACAGGATCCCGAACTCTGGCCACACTGTTCCTTCATCATCCCTACAAATCCAGGGCTTGGAAGGTTTAGGGTTTGGGGTTCTGTAGGGGCCTAAATAACTACCAATCACTCTTTCGGGGTTTCCTTAGGATAATTACAGTATAATGGGGCCCCAAAACCCTATGTTTGTTATTAAGGCCTCGATATTAAAGGCTTAGAACCCTAAACCTATTTTGGGGGTTCCTTACTATAATTACAGTATAAGCCCTATGTTAATTATCAAGCCCCGATATTAAAGGCTTAGGACCCTAAATCGATTTAAGGTTCAGGGTAGTATGAAAAGGCCACGCCGTGCCCTAATCTCGAAATCTCAACCCTGCGAACAGTGACAGCGTTTCAAAGCTTCATAGGGTTTAGGTTTTAGGGTTTAGGGCCCTTAGCCCTGAACCCTAAACCCTACGGTTTAGGGTTTAGGGTTTAGGGTTTGGGATTTAGGGTTTTTTCAGGGTTCTCCTTGCAAACTCCAGACCCTGAGTCCCCGGCCGAAACACTGAACTACTTACCACATCATTCTCTTGAAGGCCCCAACGCTCCACCGACAATCCCTCCAAACATGGTGACCCTTCCCTAAACCCTAAGGTTTAGGGTTTAGGGTTTACTTTAAACCCTAAACCTTGAACCCTGAACCCTAAACCTGAAACCCGAAGTTTTGAAGCCCAAAGCCTAGACCTTGAACCCTCAACCCTAAACCTTAAAACCCTAAAGCTCCAACCCCAGACCCTAAACCCTAAACCCTATACCCTAACCTTACATGCGGGACTTCTGAGCCGCCGATCCAGAAAGCCAAGGATGCAGCGAAGTTCTTGAAAGATTTCGCGGCGCGGCGCGGGCAAGGAAGCGCCCCGCAAGGCCAGAGAAGAGGGTTTAGGGTTTAGGGTTTAGGGTCGCACCGTTCCGATCTCTGGCGGTAAAGGGTTTGTGGTTAGGGGTTTAGGGGTTCGGGGTTTAGGGTATAGAGTTTAGGGTATGGGGTTTAGGGTATGGGGTTTAGGGCGACTGTAGTAGGGTTCAGGGTGTAGGGGGTAGGGTAAATAGGGTGTAGGGCCAAGTAAGGTTTGGGCACCTGGCAGCCGACTGCTTGATCCACAGGCCCCACCATTCCAGCAACGGCAGCCACGGCACCGCGAGCTGCTGCATCTTCTGCTGCCCCCGCTGCCACCTCGGTTCCTGTGACTGCAACTGGCTAGCAGAACCCTCATTTACAGTTTTCACTTTCCGTATCGGGACCCTTCAGTTCTCTCGAAATCCCCACACCAATCTCAAGTCCAAAACCCTCAATCCTAAATCCCGAAACCCTAAACCCCAATCTCAAGTCCAAGACCCAACGTCCTGAACGCGAATCACCAAACCCTTATCATCGAACATGTCTAGAATCAGACGTAGCAGCTGGGCTTCCAAAGGCCCACAAGTCCCAAACTGTTCAGATTTTTTGCGACCGTTCCAACCCTCTCTTTGCGGATCTCTTGGTCAACATAGGGTTCTGAATAAGTACCAATACTGTTCTACGGGGTTCCCACTAACCCCAATTCTAACTACTAAGGCCCCTATCTACAACACACATAGACTCCCCCTAAACCCTAAACCCTAAATCCCAGCTTACAAAATCACACATTATAGACTCCCCAATGGAATCCTTGAGAACAAACCTTTCAGGGCAACCTCAGAAGTTGCCTTATCGGGTTCATGTTGAGGGTTTAGGGTTTGGGGTTTAGAGTTTAGGGTTTAGGGGTTTAGGGTTTAGGGCTTTAGGGCTTTAGGGCTTTAGGGTTTAGGGTTTTCTAGTTAGTACGGCCACAACAGTCTGGCTTCTTCGTCGGTTGCTTGGGTTCATCGGGCGACTTCCCAGGACGTTGTTTGAGAATGTCCGGTCGAGGGTGTGGTGGAGGGGCCTGAAATAGTTACCCATGGTATTCCCGCTCCCTGATGATCCAAACAAACTCTTGGTATAATCTACCCCGAAAGCACTGTTCTGGCATTTTTGGCTCTTATTCTGCATCTGGAATACAGCTCCACACAGCATCCCAAACTCGTAGCGCAAGATGAGTTTGCACTTAGGGATAGGTGTGCGGTGCTATACAAGCTACCACTAGCCCGGTTTGCGAGCGTGTTGCTGTGTAGCGCCAGAACTGAAACAGCTAGCATAAGGTCTCTGCAATATAGTAGTGGGTGCTTCACACTCCTGTGGTAGGGTTGAAAGTGTCAGGAAAGGTACCAAAACCCTCAAATCCTGTGCTCTTAGCTCCAGTAGCTAAGTGGGTAAAGCTCGGCCATGTTCAGCCTTTCTTATGTACCGCCCCCCTTCCAGAATCCCCACCCAAAGCCCCAAACGTCAAAGATCCGACCCGAATTTCCTAATTCCCTGAGCCCGAAACCCAACCTTAGTTCCCGAAGCCCTCATTTCCTTAAGCCCAAAACCCTAATTCCGCACACCCAAACCCGCCCCATACGTTGTAAAACCCAGTTTATTTTCATTCCGCACACCCGAAACCCTGATTCCGTAACGTCACTAAACCCTATATGCCCTAAAACTACACCCTAAACCCTAGACCCCTAAAGCCCTAAACTGAAACCCTAAAACCTAAACCCCAAACCCTAAGCCCTAATGTAGAAGCCATAAACCTAAACCCTAAACCTTAAACCCCCAAACCCTAAGCCCTAATGTATAAGCCCTAAACCTAAACCCCGCAACCCTCAACCCTAAACCCTAAACCCCTCAACCCGAAACCCCTCTACCGTAAACCCTAATGTAGAAGCCCTAAACCTAAACCCTAAACCCTAAGCCCTAATGTATAAGCCCTAAATCTAAACCCTCATAGCCCAAGGTCTCCTCTCTCTTCGAGGGTCCCCCGAGCCCCTCCGGTGGCGCAATCAGAGCTTCAGGGCCTCGGGGTTTCGGGTTCGCGGTTAGGGTTTAGGGTTGAGGGTTTAGGGTTGAGGGTTTAGGGTTTAAGGTTTAGGGTTGAGGGTTTCGGGTTGAGGGTTGAGGGTTTAGGGTTTAGGGCAGTGTAGGATTTCGGATCAGGGTTTAGGGTTCAGGGGCTCAGAGTTTCAGGGTGTCTGTGGCCAAGAGGTTCAGGGTTTTTGCAGGTTCTTGGGGCTTCGAGTTTCCAGGGTCTAGGATTGCTGCGAGAGGTTTGAGGGAAATGTAGGAGCCCCGACAATTACCAATCCTATTTTTGGGGGCCTCCTTACTATAATTAATTTTAGTAGAGTTAGTAGAGTATACCCCAAAACCTATTCTAATTATTAAGGCCCCTGCAGTATTGCGGTTTAGGGCGTTCTGGTTTTCTGGCCAACAAGGGGCATAGGGTTTCGTAGGAGTAGCGTTCCTTACTTGGCAGCCCGTTCCTCGGCACTCTTTCTTCAGATAAGGGTTTGTTCTAGGGTCCTTCAAGAAATCAGGCGGGATTTACGGTTATTAGGACAAGAGCAATTGGATTAAAGACTTGAGGGCAAGGGAATCCGAAAACGTGAGTTTGCCCCTCGACGCTAAATTCCGGGTTGGTTGAAGCTGGCAGCTGTTCATATTCCATGCCGGAGATACACGGTCCGAGAGGAGCCGTAGTCGTAGTCAGAACATTGCATAGTGACCAAAAGAACTAATCAATCGAAAGAACGGCAAACACGACGGCCCGTATTCTCTTTGCAGCCGCTTTATCCCATTCTTAGGCTGATGTGGCCAGTAGGCGTGCTGTGAATACGGCAGAGACTCAGCGAGAGAGAGAGAGCGAGAGAGACAAAAGGGGCAAGGGCGCTCCTTTCTCCATTAGCCCTTGCGAAAGAGAGGGAGAGAGAGAGAGAGA
>CAJNDV010031186.1:87636-124235 GCA_905221635.1 Symbiodinium sp. CCMP2456 | reverse complement strand
GGAGGGGGAGGGAGGGAGGGAGAGAGTGAGAGTGAGAGTGAGAGTTTAGGGTATAGGGTTCAGGAGTTAGGGTTTAAGGTCTAGGAGAGGGAGAGAGAGAGTCAGCGAGTGCAAGGATGGAGTTCGTCCCCAAATCTTACATGCCGACCCCTGGAGGGCCGAAATGAAGCCCTGCAGCCCAAAGCCTGAAAGAGGCCGTAAACCCTTAGTAGCACCTTAAGCCCTAAACCTTAAATCCTAAACCCTAAAACCCTAAACCGTCATCCTCAAACCCTAAACCCTAAACCTCAAACCCTGACCTCAGGTGTGAGTGCAGCTTTTGGTCCCACGGCAAGCACACCGGTGCCAAATGCCTTTCGCCCTGCAAGGAACAGGCTTCAGGGATTTGAGGTGTGTTACTAGGCCCTCTCGCTGCTTTTCGGCTTCCCAGTTTATTGAGGATTCGTGGCTACCCTAAACCCTAAACCCTAAACCCTAAACCCTAAACCCCTAAACCCCTAAACCCTATAAACCCTAAGCCCCTAAACCCATAAAAGTTCTTCCGCCCCGGACACGACACCTTGAGAAGCCGCGCGCCTTGGACCCCAAGACTCCTGCATAGATGCACTTGAACCTTTAGCCTCACCCATAGGCCCCATAGTAGTGGTTTAGGGTTTAGGGTTTAAGGTTTAGGGTTTAGGGTTTAGGGTTTAGGGTTTAGGGTTTAGGGTTTAGTAGTTCCTTTTTGGGTTTACCCTATAGGATTCTATGTAGCTTTTCAAACCTAGGGCCTTGAAGTGAGCACTACCCGTTTAGGGCTTAGGGCTCAGGGCTTTGGGTTTAGGGTTTAGGGTCTAGCAGTCTCCATTGTAGTTCCGTTTTGGGTTACCTTATAGGCTGGCTGAACCAATCATAGGGAACTCCAATAGGGACAACAGAGACACCAGCAACAGTGAAACCCGGCACCCTGCTGTGCTCAGGGAGCTTCATCTGATGCTGCAGGCTGGGCGTGTTTTGTTGTTTTAGGTTTAGGGCTTAGGGCTTCTAGGGTTAACGGCATTCGGGCGACTGGGGTTTAGGGATTAAGGTTTGGGGTGTCCAAGTGTTAGCGCTACGAGGGTTGTTTTTAAGGATCCCAAAGGAGGTCGGGTTAGGAAGTACGGATCTCTTGGGGTTTCGTTGCTGGTGAGTGGGTCAGGGAGTTGGAATGTATAGGCTTGAGCACCCCTAAACCCTAAACCCTAAACCCTAAACCCTAAACCCTAAACCCTAAACCCTAAACCCTAAACCCTAAACCCTAAACCAAAAACCCTAAACCGCAAAGCCCATTCGCCTTAAGCGACTTGGAGGACCTCTTGGTTCGTCACGGCATGGCACCAGACGAACGCTCCGCGATCAGGGCTTCGGCCGCAAGAGCGAAGGAGGGCCACGCGGTTCTTCCTGCGGGCCAGGCCCTAAACTCCCGAAACCCTAAACCCTTATCCCTAAACCCTAAACCCAAAACCCCAAACCCAAAACCCAAAACCCTAAACCCTAAACCCTGGACCCTAAACCCTAAACCCCCTAAACCCAGCCCCAGGCCCGGCACGAAGCTCGGTCTCCCAGCGCAAGCGACACTACGCACCGACGTTCCTCTTGATGGGTTTAGGGTTTAGGGTTTCGGGTTTAGGGTTTGGGGTTTAGGGTTTAGGGTTTAGGGTTTAGGGTTTAGGGTTTGGGGTTTAGGGTTTGGGGTTTAGGGTGCGGAGGCACCTGATGCCGATTCCAGCGACAGCGGCGACAGTGCTGCAGCCAAAGAAGCTCATCGGGGGGTTACTGCCGTTGGTATCACCGGTACTGCCTATCACCGGTACTGCGCACATGCCTGTTCCAGGACGGTTGGCATCCGCTGCCACACGATCGTCATGCGCGCGATACTGCGTGTTAAGGATGCGGAGCCTGATGGGATAGAGAACCCAGGCCCTCAACCCTACTTAAAGGATCATGGGACTTAGTAAGTAGGGTTGTAATTAGGGTAACTATGCTTATAACCCCAATTAAGGGACTTATAATCCCACTTACTAAGTCCTATGATCCTTTAAGTAACCCAGCCCGCCGGCATCCCCCAATCTTGACCCTCGCAGAACCCGATGCGCACACTGAGAGGCATCCCGAAGGCCAGAATGCCCTGACCCTTCTGCTCAAAGCCTAAAGCCCCCGAAAAGCTTGCCCCAAACCCTAAACCCCTAAACCCTAAATCCTAAACCCTTAACCCTAAACCCTAAACCCTAAACCCCTAAACCCTAAACCCTAAACTACCTGCCTAATGAAGTATGTTTAGAAATCATATTTAGGGGCCCCAACGATGCGGATTTTGTGTAAGGGCTAGGAAAGCCTTAGTGCCCGAGAGCTCTTGAAGTTTCCTGCGAGACTTCAAAAAAGTCGAAAGCAACTTTGGGTTTAGGGTTTAGGGTTTAGAGTTTAGCTTAAATGTCAGGGAAAGGCAAACGGATGGATGCACGTATATACGGATGGATACAATGGTAGATGGGTAGATAGGTAGGTAATTAGGCAGGTAGATGGGCATGTAAATAGATAGATGGATCGAGTGATGGATTGATTCGTCCGAAAACCGGTTCAGACTTTTCTCCATGAATCACAAACCCCGCCAAACCCTAAAGCCCTAAATCCCAAGACCCAAACCCTAAACGCAGAATCAGCGTCCGACCCTAAACCCTAAACCCTAAACCCCAAACCCCAAGCCCTAAAATTGAAATCCCAAGCTCGATCTTTCGCCGGCGGGAGGTGAGATCCCCGCACCCGCGGAGCCACCGGCGCCAAAGGACTTCCTGGGTTTGGGGTTTAGGGTTTAGGGTTTGTTTCGTTTAGTGTGCAAGGGGTTTGGGTTTAGGGTTTTGGGTCTAGGGGGGGTTTAGGGTTTAGGGGTTTTGGGGGTTTAGAGTTTAGGGGTTTAGGGGGGGTGGGGTTTAGTAAAGGGCTTGTTTCTTATAGAAGTCGCACTAAGTCACTGAATAGAAACACTTTTCCGCAGGGTTTGCTATGGTTATAGTAGAATATTAATATATGTCGTAGCATGCCTCCAAATCTTGATCTAATTCTCAAGCCCCCTATATTCCGCGATCTTTTTGTCTTTCTGTTTTATAATTTACAGGTGGTTTATAAGGGGTTGCAGAACATAAGTGGCTTGAGCACGGGCCAGTTCGTTGGGGGTTAGCGGCGTAGCGTTTAAGGCGTTGCTTTGCGGGTTTAGGGGTTAGGGTTTGGGGTTTAGGGTTTAGGATTTAGGGTTGAGGTGCTGGAGGTCGTTCTGTTTCTTCAATTGCCAGGTTCAGGTCCTGACCATAAGCGTAGTTAACAGGAAAAACAACATTAGAGACTTTGGGTAATGTAGGGGCCTTAAAAAAAGAATTGGGTTTGGGGGGGCTTCTTATTGTAAATATAGTATGAGATACTCCCAAACCCTAGTCTAATTACTAAGGCCCCTCTATTAAGACTTGGGCTGCAGGCTAGCTAGCAAGTGTTCCTTTTGAATCGCCTTGCTGACTGCCAGATTGCCCTGAACCCTTACTTGCCGCTGAATGGCCCCAAGCAATGTAGGAGTGAAAGCTTGAGACCCAGATTTTGCATCTACGCCCATGCACTCAGAGCCTTTGTCTTTGGAGGCTTCCCTAAACCCCTAAACCCTAAACCCTAAACCCCTAAACCCCTAAACCCCTAAACCCCTAAACCCCTAAACCCCTAAACCCCTAAACCCTAAACTGTAGCATTGCTTTCTAGAACTAGTGCTCTAAACCCTTAGCTTTAAGCCCCGAACACGTTGCTGGCGAGGACCAGCCGAACGGAGCGGGCAGTCCATCCGTAGCATCAGAAGGCCAACGTGTCTCATTTGCTCTGGGGTTTATAGGGTTTTAACCTGGGGTCTGGAATTTGGTGCTGAGCATTATTGCTGGTGTTGTTGTTGTTGTTGTTGTTGTTGTTGTTGTTGTTGTCGTGGTTGTTGTTGTTGTTGTTGTTGTCGTGGTTGTTGTGGTTGTGGTTGTTGTTGTTGTTGTTGTTGTTGGTATTGTTGTTGTTGCTGTTGTTGTTGGTGGTGGTGATGTCGTTGTTGATGTCGTTGCTGTTGCTAATTAGTCGTTGTTGCTGCTACTGTTGTTGTAGTTGCTGTAGGTGTTGTTGTTGCTATGTCGATGGTTTTGCTGTCGTCGTGGTTGTTGGGTTCGATGGTGCAGTTGATGCTGTTGCTGTCGCTCTTGTTGTTGTTCTTGTTGTTGTTGTTGTTGTTGTTGTTGTTGGTGATGTGGCTGTCGTTGTTGTTGTTGTTGTTGTTGTTGTTGTTGTTGTTGTTGTTGATGTGGCTGTTGCTGTTGCTGTTGTTAGTGTTGTTGTTGTTGCTGCTGTTGTTGTTGGTGTTGTTATGGTTGTTGTTGGTGGTGGTGAGGTGATGCTGGTGATGGTGGTGGTGATGATGTTGTTGATGTCGTTGTTGTTTCTGTTGTTGGTGTTGTTATTGTCGTTGTTGTTGGTGTTGTTGTTGTCGTTGCTGCTTCTGTGGTTGTTGTTGTGGTTGTTGTTGTTGTTGTTGTTGTTGGTGGTGGTGGTGGTGGTGGTGGTGGTGGTGGTGTTTGTTGTTGTCGCTGCTGTTGCTGTTGTTGATGGTGCTGTCGTCGTTGTTGTTGCAGTTGCACTGTTGTTGTTGTTGTTGTTGTTGTTACAGCTGTTGTTGGTGTTGATGTTGGTACTGTTGTTGTTGATGCTGCTGTTGTGGTTGCTGTTGGTTTTGTTGTTGTTGCTGCTCTCTCTATTGTTGTTGCTGCTGTAGATAATGCTGTTGTTGTCGATGTGGCTGCTGTTGTTGTTGTTGTTGGTTGTTGTTGTTGTTGTTGTTGTTGGTGGTGGTGGTGGTGTTGTTATTGGTGGTGGTGGTGGTGGTGGTGGTGGTGGTGGTGGTGGCGTCGTTGTCGTTGTTGTTGTTGCGGTTGTTGCTGCTTCGTTGTTGTTGTTGTTGTTGTTGTTGTTGTTGTTGTTGTTGTTGTTGTGTTGTTGTTGATGATGTTGATGTTGATGTTGATCTTGTTGTTGCTGCTGATATTGTTAATGCTGTGGTGCTTGTTGCTATCATTGGTGGTTGTTGTTGTTGCTGTTTTTGTTGGTATTCTGGGTGGTGGTTGTTGTTGGTTGTTGTAACTGCTGTGCTTGTTGTTGTTGGTGGTTGTGGTTGTTGTTGTTGTTGTTGGTGTGGTGGTGGTGGTGGTGGTGGTGGTGGTGGTGGTGGTGGTGGTGGTGGTGGTGGTGGTGGTGGTGGTGGTCGTGTATATGCACGTGTACTTGTGCATGTAAGTACATGGACATGCATGCTGCAATGCCAAGCACATGAAAAAAAGCACCGGTCAGCATTTGTGCCTTCCATATCCTGAACTCCTAAAGAGCATCCTTGTGATTGTCGCTAGTTGTGTCAATAATTTTTGCTGGCGCTTGAACAACAGTCGCGTCAACTGTCCGAGCAGGACAAGCATGATGTCAAAGGAGAACTGTTCGCCGCAGCAGCAATGATATTGTAAGCAAACAGGCTGATGTCGTGGTTCAGGATACCAATGGCCACCGAGATTCGGATTGAAAAATATTTCGCTACGAGCATAGTAACGGATGCACCGTTTATTTTACGGCCCCATGCTCAAACCGTCCAAGGTGTTTGATGCACGGGCTTTACCACTCAAGCAGCCAGGGAAGTGTTACATAGTGCTAGCCTCAATCACTCGCTATCACCATTGCTGCCATTATCTTCGGGGCTGTCGGTTGGCGCCACCCACATACAACTACTATCAGCAGCATGCGAAGACTGAAACTGGTCTTGCATAAATTTGCCGGGACTATGTTAATGCTCTGTTGTAAGTTAGTCTTCATGATCGTCTACGGACGCGGCAGCAACTGCCAAAAATGAGATATCGCCAAAGGGCTTGTCGGTTCGGAATGTGCTTGGTCCGCGGCATGTATTTGGAAGGAGCAGGGAAGGATAACACGCGGGAGTCGTAAGCGAAGTACCTTGCGGGTACAGGCGAAACCAAAAGAAACCTAGCCGGAGGTTCCTGATTCGACCTAGCCTCTCTTACCCCTACTCTATTTAGGACCTGCTGTTGTTGTGAACATGTGGGATTCCCAAGTGTCCACGGAGCAGAACAGAAGCGTCCATGGAGTTTGGTTTTATGAAGAACTTCCCAAGGCGTCCATCTTATGTTATATACCAAAGAGTCTTAAGAGTCCAGAGGATAAGCCGTTATGAGGTATAGTGTCCTCTGATCGTAAGGCTTAAGGCTAGGAGTTCGATCCTCGCCGAAATTGACATCGCGTCTCATGGCAGGATGATCGGGCGTCATAAGCACATCATAAGGAGTGCCGCAGAAGCTACGAGTCAAGGCTTCAGCTCGTTAGAGCTCGCAGCTTTTATTTAAGGCTTAAGGGTTTCGGGACCGGGATGGTTCTCTAATCCTGAAGCCCCAACTGCCAAACAAAGGTTTGGTGCTCCTCTCGGCGGTATGAGGTCGAAAGCTTCTCCTTTCAAGCAGTTCGGATTGTTGTTTGGTTTTGAAGATCATGGTAGGCCTTCGGAAGAACACCGGCTTTTCAGGCACTGTTTTCTGGGATGACGTCTGTAAGTCGGGGTGTACCTCTTTGTTTCTTAAGACCCGCGACTCGTACATCCCCATGCGATTAGGAGTCTAGAACAGCCACCAGATTCCGGAGAAGGTTTGCGTGGAATGCCAGCAGTCGACACCTGCGACCTCTTCCGAACCTGGACTCCTCAAGCCTTCATGGCCCGCTCGGGGTTGGGGTTCAGGTTTAGGGAGCTTCCAAGGTGCTGCAGGTCAATCTTGACCGTGGTGTTGGCCATAATGCCCAGACTCTCGTCCTTCCACAGTTCCGATGCAGAAAATAGGCAGATTCATGATGCCGGGATGAATGCAGGAAAACTATCAGCGCAAGCCTAAACTTAGCTCAAAAATGCCACGTCCGAACGATGAGACAATCTTGCATAGGCATCGCCGCTGCGGAGAGACCGTTCGCTCTGGAAATTCTCGTCGCCGCTCACCCTTTCGCAATCGATGGTGTATGGGAACTCGGTCGCATGCTGACATGGTATTGCCTGCAGGAAGATCTCACATATTCCCCACCATCAACCCAATTGAGAAAGACTGGCAATGAACTACCAGGTTCCTAAGTAGACTGTAAAAGTAGTCCAGGCGCATGGCTACATCGGAGCTACGTACTCTGATGGCAACGCCTGTGCTTGGAGAGCCCATGGCCTCTGCAGACCCTGCCCCAGGGCTAGGCTCAGAGACAATCCCTGCGTCCCGGGGCTTTCCGAGCATCATGTTATGAGCAACTTCTTGCGAGGCTCCGAGAAATGAGGGATCCCAGGATGACTCTGCGGAGCTTCTGGGGCCTGATCGCGATTCGTGCTGAGCCCAAAGCAGAAAAACCCCGAAGCTCATCTCATAATCTCATGCGGAATATGTGACAATGCTCTCAATATTGCTATATAACATATTCATATTATTAGAACCTTTTCGTCTCATATTATCATGCAGTGTCCTGCACTGCCTCAATGATGCACTCGACTTCCGCTGGTTCCTCCGCGGTTGGCGTGCCGGCGATCCTGCATGTTCACGATGGAGGGGTGCCTTGAACCCCAAACCGCTTGAGGTTTATGATTGAGGGTGAGCTCTCTAACAGCTTATAGGGTTGGCTGTGAACCTATGAGGCTTTAAGGGGAAGGATCTCCAATTTCCAGCGGCCTGTCCTGCCGGTGCGCGGATCCAGCACTAAGCCCAGTGAGTGTAAGTCGCAGCCAGTACCTTCCTGAGGCACTTTCGGCTCATGGACCACGAAGCCAAAGCTGCGATACTACACACTGTTCCTTCAGCTTGTCTTCTATACTTAACCCTGATATACAACTCATACGCCGGCGTAGATAGCAAAAGGAAGCGTGCAGAGATAGACCCAAAATCTAATGGTCTATGGTGTGAGATCTTGAACGTCCTGTTGGGTCCGAGATCTCACAACATGAGAAAGACAGCCAGCCCATACCCTCAATCCTATGCCAAGAGCCCATCATTGGCGGGTGTGCGCTCGAAGTTAAACCTTTAGCCCTGAGCTCTACAACCAAAGTCTTCTCCTTTCATGGTCATAGGGTTTAGTGTTTAGGAGTTAGGGAGAACTCTACAACCAAAATCTTCTCCCGGCAACAACGACAGAACGGAATCAACCTACCCCTCACGACTCCTGTAGCTTTGGCGATCCAGCACAGTCACTCTCAAGTAATGGTTGGGAATGGAACCGGGAGATCTTGGAACTTGTTGACACTCCGATAGTCGCCCTGAGCACGAGGCCCGAGCAGACCAGGGAGGAAAGCCGAAACGTGCATTTCGTAGTGCTTGAACTGCAGGCTGAAATAGTGCCACAAATGCCCCAACATCCTGAAACCCGGTTCAAGATGTATCTCCTAGCAGGATCTCCAAGGCACAAGGACTCCGGCCACGCGGTAGCTTGAGGCAGTTCGTGGGTAGGGCTGGTCACTCATCGCCTCGCCAAGCCTTGGTCCGAATGCAGGTGTCCGGCTTTTGGGGTTCACAGTTTGGGATTGGGTCCGAAAAGTTGTTTAATCCGAGACACAAGGTGAGGAAACGACCTGCCAGGCAAGTTGCAGTCCGCTGCAATTTTGCCCTCTACCAGACGACCTGATGTAAGATTGAGAGCTTAACGTTCAAGGCTTATCAAGTTCAGGGTTGTAGGCAACTGCGCATCAGAGTTTTAGGGGGTTTCATGCTGAAGCCTGACACCCAAACCTGCGGACGCTGAAAGCGTGAAGGAAGAATCCTAGAAGTAAGAAACGAAGCGACCCAGGGTTGCAAGATGCAGACAGGAAGGGACCCACACATCGACCCAGTATTCACCTTATGTTAGGACAGTAACTATAGCTGTAACTTCGAACGCTTGGGGTTCAGGATCCAGGGTTCGCAGCAATGGCCCCAATTTGAATCACCTACCAAGCGGTGCCGAGGCGCACAAAGGATCGGCTAGAAGCCAGGTAGGTGAACGGTGTGCTGGCTCGCATACCTGCAATGCTTAGTTAGTGGGCTTGGCATGGTCAGAACTAAATGGGGACCTTGAGTCTGCGCATCTGCATCCTCAACCCCATAGACCTGTGCCTTTCCATCTGCAGCCCCAAACCGCACACCGACAATAAGACATGCTTGGCCCTGATACGGAATTTGGAGCTATCAATCAAACTTCTCCAACGACGTGTCGTCTTCTTACGTAGCTAATTACTGGTAATGCCAGGCTGTATTTCTGCTTGCAAGTCAAAGATCCAACTGCTGGGCAGGATTCACTAGAATGCTATCATGCTCAGGCAGCATTGGCACAATCACAGAATGGATTATGGAACCCATGCCATGGGGAGCTTCGGAGCAAAGAAAAAGCAGATTAGAATCGTGTTTTGGGCTCTCGATCATATGGCTTTCTAGCTCATAAGTACAAAGTCGCTCAGTAGCCAATTTGTCGTGGCGCACCCCTGCATCGTCCTACTCACACCACGCACAACAGGTACACCCTGGATTTCAAACCGAGTGCACCTACACGTGTTCAGCTGAATTCGCATAAATCTGGGCCGCACAACTCTGAGGCGCCCGAAAAGCTGTCCCCGATACGCTCTAAGCAAACTCTCTCTCTGTGTTCCTCTAAGGTGGCTGTTTCAGGTGCCCCGATGACCTTCCCTCAAAGACTGGACTTCGTCTTTCGCGTCTCACTCTCCCTCTCTCTCTGTCTCTCTCTCTCTCTCTCTCTTTCTTTCGGCAGGGCTATGGTGCAGGGGTTTGACCCTCCCTCTCTATCTCTCTCTCTCTCTCTCTCTCTCCCTCCCTCTCACTCTGTCTCTCTCTCTCTCTCGTTCTCTCTCTCCATGTATGTATATATATATATATATATACATACACGCATACATGCAAAGCAGGGTCTACATACATAGATATCACGTTTTTTGTATACCTAAATATGACGTAAATCTAAATATGAAACTGAATGTTTTGAGTATGAATAGAAGAAACAAACAAGAATACCGCCCCACCCCGGCATGTGCCCGCCGTTCCGTGTGCTTGACGGAGCAACGTGTCACAGCAAAGAGGTGAACGCTTGAGGGCACACCCCTCTATGACTGCAGAGTTGGGTAAGCTCAAACTAGTGGGTAAGCTCAAGCTAGTGGGACCCTGTGGCGTATAGCTTCCTGCGTGTCTTTGATATTACTCATGTCTTGTCGAATGTGTAACCTGGTCGTCTGACGCTTTTGTTGCAACATGAACTGCACATGATAATGCTCATGGCGGTGGTGCTTACTGGAGCTACTGTTGTTGTTATTACTCCTGTCACTGTGGCTAGTACGTATGGCCAAGCTATTGCCGTGGTCGCCAAGGTGTACGCAAACACGATAGTCGATGTCATCTTGACAGGCTGAGCACGCATATCACCCTTGCATGATATTTTCGGCCACTATATTCCGAAAGCAGAAACTGTTGTGGTGTGTTACCATAAACATGATTGTTTCAGTCAGAACGGGCGCCTTGACATGTGTCGCTCTACTTCTTTGTGTATCGTGAGTGGTGGTGGCTCTTCCTGTGCTGTCCTTCGACTACGTGACGAAGACACCGGAAATGACGGTTCATCTTCATCTGTTCATAAGCTCGTGTATACTGCGCTTAAACGTATGTTATGCTTCACGTTCGCAGTCCATTAGATGCGCCAGGCACCAAGGTACATACATATACATATATATATATATATGTATAGCCTGATGCGCAGCCAGTTCAGCAAACCAAGCGAAATGAAAGGACAGGCCAAGCCATGTGGCAACCTCACGCAGGTTATCCCCTGATTTGGGCAGGAATCGATTAGATGATACTTTCTGCTCATGCTTCATTTGCAAGTAATTGCTGCTCTATCTGTTGTAAGACACTACTTACATGATATCTGTTTAGCATTTACTTAAGTTATACTCGTTTGAATACTCGGTTGGTACCGAAGCAAATGTCGTCTTCTTCTCCCTGGAAAATGGTTAAGATGTGAAAGATGAGATAGTACGCAACCAATGGGTCACTAGGTCAGGTCTGATATGTCTAGTTGGTAGCACGTACTGCTATCCAATTTTTCTTCAATATTGATTAGCTAGCAGCTCAATAAATGTACATGCGGCAGTAGTTGAAATGCAGGCAGATGCTGCCTTAGGTGAACACAGGCAAGTATGTGCTGGAACGTTGACATATGAACATGGTAGATAAAGAGTGTTCGGAACCACGTCGAATACAAGGCACGTTAATCTGGCTACGTGCTTTCCAAGAATCAACAGCCTATCTATCGACAAGTTCTGCAAACTACAGCATTTGGTAAACAACTAGAGTGCAAACACAAACTGACTCGATAAACCAACGACAATCTTAAATGGAACGTCCATCTAAACACGTGTATCTGATTGAGCGCGAAACTGCAACAACGATACTACTTGTAACTATGTTTCTAGCAGAAGCATAAACGATTGTATCGTACACAATGTATGTACTCTTCGGTATAGTTTCTGAAGAGCAGTTGGATGAGAGATGGGTGTTCTAGGAATGTGAATGCACATCACAACCTGCATTGTCTAAAAGTCTCAGGTTTTGACGACCGTACCCCGGCATTCTATGTCTTAGGAACAACATCTTGGTTTGATTATTACAGGACAGGAATTACGGCTCCCTCGTCATTTGCACCAGACCCAAACAGGCCTCACGCGTATCCCCTGCATGCAAGCAGCGCTATGAGGGATGCACACGCTGCAACAGAAAGCATAATCCCTGAAACACAGAATTCAAACACGATCGCACAGAGGTCAGAACTACTTCTGGATTTCTTGCAGTTGCTGTGGAAGTTTGCATCACAGGATTTTGCGATTCTCGTGTACTTCTTAAGGACCCCTTGATACCAATCTAAAAGCTCGAGACCTTGGCAGTTCTTCTGTCATCTCCGCGAAAGTATCAAAAATGTTGGAGTTGGCAGATATTTTGCTTGTTGAGTGCGCTAACGAATGAACACAGCTCTGCTGTTTTAGTAGCAACAACCGAAATAGAAAACAACAGGGCAGGGATGACCGTACAGCCAGGAATTGTGCTTTCTTTATACGGAACAGAAGGGCGGGCAACCGGGGGGGGGGGGGGGGCCNNNNTATGTATGCGTATGTATGCGTATGTATGCGTATGTTTCGAAACAGGCAAACACATAAATGCATGTGTATATGCTTATCAAAGATAAATAAGTGCTGCATGCTAAACATACGGCAACAAAAACACCAAACACACAGCTCCCAAAGCACATTCAAATCGACCCGGTTTAAACAACAAGCTTTCGAGATCCAAGATGCCCCCACCGCAAGCACAGCAGGCTTCCTTGGCACTAAGCCCATTGTGCCGGTACTGCTCGATAGTCGTGTCCTGCTACCAGGAGAACAAAAGTGTTTGTGGTCTAACAGCTCAGCATTGAAATCTCGACAACAAACCGAAAGCAACAAGCACGAACACGGTAAACAACAAGTCTTGTTGCTGTTATTGTTGCTACTGCCGCTGCGGCTGCGGCTGCTGCTCCTGCTGCTGTTGCTGTTTCTGCCACTGCCACAACAATCACCTGTCTTTCGCTTTTTCGGCCAACGCTGAGTCTTCAACATCCAAGCCGACACGTGCCGGACTACATCCAAGCTCAAAGCCTGTCAAAGCCCCTTGTTATGCTCGGGAGCTTGGGGTTTTATTATGACGGTTTGGAAAACCGAAGCCACATATCCACACTCGGAGCCGTGGCTATGAATCTTGGCCATGCGGCGGCCTCAACATCCATGCCTGAAGTCCGAAATTCTAGCACCTTCCTACAACTCGATTTTAGAAAGCACAAGTCTGGGTGGCAAGGTGTTTGGACTGTGTGAGCTATGGGCCGCAAGACCTTGAGGCCTCCTCAGACCGTACCCAAATTTCGAATGTACGCGAATGTAGTTTCCGGCCCCACAAACCAAAGTCCCAGTACTTCAGCGGAGATCAAGCATAGCCAACTTACGGGGATCAGGGCGTCAGGCTTACAGGCTCAGTGCTTTATGGCCACGGCTTCAAAATCCAAGCTTGAACTCCGTAAGCGCAAGAACGGGTCATGAACTGAAAACCCGACGGCCCTAGCCAACATGCGAAAACACCCCCGACCACCGAAGCTGCAGGGGATGTTATAAGGCGTATGTCCCTGACAACAGCGACCTCTCACTTAAATTAGGGTGTTCGGGTTGGATTGAGAGGAGTTTTAGGGTCGACTGACTGTTCAGGATGGTCTATAGGTATCAGATTTCGGTTTAGGATTAGTTCGATATTCATGCTAGTTTAGGGATATCGATAAGTGTCCTCAAAGCCCAAGTATATGCTATAGTTAGCATACAGATACTTGGAGCCCTTCAACAATGGTTGGATACAGGGTATTCAGGGGATGTCTGGTTTGCCTTGACGATTTTGGAGCTGAAGCGGCTGCCGGAAGGCGCCTTTCCGCAAGCTGGAGCTGGCAGACACTCCAACAGTTTCGTCATGCATGATTTCGAAGGAGGGCCCTAAATCCTAAACTTTAAACCGTGTGTTGGGATTCAGAGTTCCCGCATCAAATTGTCATTCTTGAATGGTTCAGCGCATCCAGAGCTTTCGAAACAAAATCATGAAGTCGATCGCTTGAGAGTCCTTGCGCAACTCTGCTCCTACGTTGGGACAGGCTGTCAGCTTTTCGGCACCTAGGCCAATGCATGAAGAAGTTTCGGCTAGGTGGCCCACGGAACAATAGCTCATCGACCTATATTGTTAAGATTGCCTGGTGCCGCAGCTGTGCGGCTACTGCTTTATAGCAAATAATATAAGTTATAGCCGCGTGCAAGACGTGTTACGGGTGCGACAAAGTCATCGAAGCCCATGGCCTGTACTACCACGGCATCTAAAACCTGCAGAAACAAAAAGCAATGATGGCAAGCCATTTGTGGGACGTGCCGTCCACAGATCATCGAAGCAGAGTTGCTTGAGACATCGTGCAAAGCAACAGAGATCCTGCAAGGCCGTGCAAACAAAATAAAGAGCTCAGGATGGTACTACAGGGACGATCAAAAAGGCCACCCTCCAGCAGTTGAGGAGACGGGCATTCACCATCAGACAACAACAACCATGACAACACAACGACTGCACTGAAGCAGGGCTGCCGCGAAGCCTGGAGTATACCCCAGACCTCAAACTCCAAACCCAAGCTACTGTGTTTTTCGAGATTCAGGCTTTAGGTGTGTCTAGATTTATAGTGTTGAAGACTCTGTCCCCAGCCCAACCCCAAACCCCAAGCACCCCGAGGTTTTGTTCCGTGCAAGGCACCCCATTTCGACATACCATCTCGGCCCAGTAGTGGTGACAGTTGTTGCCGGCCGGGTCCACAAAGCCTGGCAAAGAGGTGGATCACAAGAGCTCTCGCCACCAACACGAGCGTCGGGTCTAGGACAGAGGACTTGGACGAATCAGTAAGACATATGTAGCAATCGAGGGCTTGGGGTGATAGCAGAAAAGTCGTAGTCATAGTCGTGATCGAGGCAAGAACTTAACATGACGGTGGGGATGTATAAACGCTGACGTCTGACGATTCGGTTGGCACGAAGGATCCAGGAGTTTTGAGCCTGAAGCCCTCAACTGCAGACTGAGTGTTATGTTTCGACTTTACAACCTGCTGCGAGGGGGTCAGAGCTTGATGCACACTTGGGCTTGCGAAATCGTAGCTTAGCTGGGGAAAGCTTCATGAGCTGGATTCGAAGTGGGCATGGGGCTTTGTCTGCGGCTTTTAGGGTGTTCAAGCTTTCGAGCCTCGGATATGCGTGCTGCTTTTCAGGTTTGAGAAATCACCGTGCGCTAGCTGCATGGCCTTTAAAGCGAGTCTTATACATCTCCATGGACGCGCGGTTGGCACTACCCGGACCAGCATCCCCCAAGGCAACTTTCTTCCTGGATGCCTTATAGTCACAAAGAGAATGCGCTTCGGTTATGCTGGATGACTGTTGAGGGCGCTTTCGGAACTTCTAGACTTCTAGACTCTAGAACTTAAACCAGGCCCTAAACGGTAAACCGCGGCAGCCCCAAACATTGAGACGTTGTGATGGAGCACTGTGAGTTTCTGCAACTGGGTTGAAACGTCTAATCAACAGGTTTGTGGGCCCAAGTAGGTGGTTGCTGTGAGATGCTACAGTCAGCCCTCGAGCTTGTCTAAGGGTTGTGGCGGTTGGGGAGTTGGATTTGGGATTACGCTGAACACACCAGGGAAGAGTCGGCCTGGAATGTCACGGCAGGCCATGCACGAGCTCTTTCCCATCTGGAAGCCACCGGCGCACACCTGAGAGAATGCGGTCCCGGAGGACGGGAAGATCTGAGTAAACTCCAAACAGCAGCAGCCGATTGATTCACTGACCCTACATTCCAAAACCTTAACGCCTATGAAGTTGCGCATAAGCATCACAATGCAACATAGTTCAAGGCCTATCTCACTAAGTCTCTATATGTAGATTTCCCACCAAGCACCGACTCCCAACGACGGTCTTGAGCTGTAATTATAGGGTTTAAGCGTTCACGTTCTACCGACTTTTACTTTGACATGAACCCGCACACTTCACCTCCGGGCTGCAAGAAGTTTGCATGTGGCTGTAGGAAAAGACTACGACAGGGATGTGTCACATAACATTGTCAACACGCTTAGATCGCAGAGACCAGCCACAGTAGACACGACCCCGATCCAGGAAACAACACCTCTGCTGAATCTCCACAAAACCCTTTCTGGCCCTATCCTCAACCGGTACCTGAGCCAAGCCAAGTATTCGGATACGGCGGGGCCTCGCAGTCCCTAACGCCACGGCGGCGTGAACTCCGCCGACGCCGACGCGACATAGCCTGGTCGGCGAACTGTCGATCTGGAGGGTTTAGGGTGTAGGCTTGAGGGTTTAGGGTCGAGGATCTCGCAAGTCTAAAATGTGAATTTTTCATTAAAGAAACAGCCGTGTGCGGTGGTTGCGCAGAGACTACAGGACCACGCTCGGAAGCCCACATTAGTCCTCAAGCCTATAAAGCCTGCCTGCACCCGTCAACCCGAAAAGCACAAGACCTCATGTAAACCAGAGTCTGTCAAGGCAAACGTTCACTCCAAATCTCAGGCTCTAATCCTGGTCCTTGCCAAACTCAGTCACTATGTCGTCATGCTTGTTTCAAAGGCGTTTAATGCTTCGGGGCTCTTCTGTGTCCGCTCGTCCGACTTACGGTGGAAGCTGTGGGCGGGTATCATGAGCTGGGCATCATCATTGGCCCAAGCAGCACCTGTGAAAAGCTTGCTTGACATGGTTCGATGAAAGTCACCTTGCATCACATCTCCATGTATCAGTACAACTGCTCGAAACCTCAAACAGCACCAACGGCAAGCCCAAACCTAGAGCCCAGCAGGACCTGACACCCGGAGCACTGAATGTTGTCGGCGGGGCAGCATTCCAACGTGGCCTCCACCGAAACCCAAGTTGAGTGCTTCGCAATATGCTCTGAAACGTACTCCTAGTGAGCGTATGGGAACGGAAGGTGATACCTGCGAGGCTTTGTGATCTACAGTATAGAGCTTGAAATAGAGGGTTTTCGTCTAAAGATCTTCAGACATCGCCCTCCCCGGAGGGAAGCGGGGTTGAAGGTGTCACCACTGCAACGCTGTAGGAGGTGGAGGTCACAGCTTCAAGATGACTTCTAAATGCTTCAGAGGTCCTAAGGGGCTATGGCTTGATATATAAGTCCAAATCTCAAACCCTAAATCCCAAGCCCAAGGCCCCCTAGAGCCACAGGCACAACATGTCCTGTATGCAAGATCTGCTCCAGTATAGTGCCTCGTGTGACATGTGGTGTCCACGCGTTTCAAATCGCTGCATTACAACAATTCTGAGGAGCTTTCGTGGCAAAACCCACCAAAGCTGAAATATGCGCTCCGGTGTCTGTGTGTGAGAGAGAGAGAGAGCAGGACGCATGGAGCATCTTACCTAGACATGCACATACACCTGTGTTGTGCTCCCTGTCTCGATCGATCGGTCTAGTCATCTAATCTCTACTTGCTGGCGTTTGCCCTTGAAGTTTGGTACTGCAAACACCAAGAAAATTCTTTCAGAGCCGAACCTCCCACGAAAAGGAACTCTGCATAGTGCGACACCCGAGCCCGGTCAGCCGAAGCCCCAAACCTGGAAAGCGACACACGACTCCAAGAACCCCACAGCAGAACCCACCAACAGCAGAGAAAGTCAGAATAGGCCTGGGCATTGGGGGGGTGGTATACTGTCCTAGCATTAGTATGCATGGGAGCTACGAAGAGCAGTTACAATGACTGACTCCTGTGCATCTGTTATATTGGGGCGCCGAAACTATTGAATCTTGAGCTGCACTGAACCTTAAACCTTGAACACTGAGCCCGAACCCGCTCATGGCACCTGGCCGTTGCTCTGGAAAGTCACCAACGAAATCTGCGATTCGGAGCACGACGACGAGGCATCATCACCTTACCATAAAACTGGGCTGCAACAGGGACCTTCCTGCATCCGGTCCTCAACAGAATCAGTGTTTTCAAATCCCACACCCCCAACCCAGCACCCCAGACGTTCGTAAGACTGGCAGCCTCAAGCTCAACTGAAAGGCTGAAACGCCGCGTTTACAACCCACATAGAGCCCTCTGCCCTTCTGGCCACAAATAAAGAGTCAGTCGGGTTTAGGGTTGGATCTCTAGGCTTTTGGGGTTTTGGTTGAGGGTCTCGAGTCTGGGGTACAGAGGCCTGAAGCAAGCAGACTAGGCTTGTAAACGGCTGTATACGCCAAGAAACCCGGAACCCAATGCCCTAAACCCAGACACTACTCGCCCTACTCCCGTCACTGCAAGGTGCTCGCGATCAAGCTCACGTTGGCCTTGCTGGGAGCTTTCTCAGAGCTGTTCTGGCCGCCCAGGTCTCCTGCAGGCTCGGCCCTCCGAAGACGACAACCCCAAAGCCCTAAACCCTAAAGCCGCAGGACAAAACCCTACAAACTACAAACTCTAAGTCCTAAAACCGAAACATTCAAACCCTAGGCTCGGAGTATGGCCTTTCATACACAGTTGCCGGTTGGGTTCAAGGTTTAGGATAGGATTCAGGGTTTGAGGCGTTGGGCGGAAAGACCTGAGACCGCCCCACACTTTGTCTTCTTTATTTTCTGTTCTTCGGGTTGGGATTCGGAGGCCATCCCTAATGCAGGGTCAGGCTTTGATCCCGGGCGGAATGGGGTCTAGAAACCATCGCAGCTATGCCACCGATGTATCTCAGCGGTGCACGTGCGAGATGGACTTGAACCCGTTTGTATGGACACCCCTGTAACTTCGTAGAGCTCAATACAAAGAAACACTTGGACATGTTGCGCTTTACGACCGTCCTGGTCGTAGGACCTAGGTAAGTCTTTAAGTCCTTGTCGAAGTGTCAAAACATTATACAGGCTTCGGCAATATACTGGCAAGCAAGATGAGCTTAGGGGGTTCACAGCTTGAAGATTCCTTGGGTGCTTTACAATATACTCAGTATACACCCAACACCCGCAAGTTGAATCATGGGTTAAGGACGTTCAGCGCTGCGCCTCTTTATACGTTGCTTCAAAGACACGCAGGCCATAATGTTCTGAATTTCCGGCTTTGGCTTTACAAGACTTATAGTTTAAGGAAACCGGCTTTGGATTTGAGAAGCGGTGTATGTTTCGTGAGTTTGAACCAGGACTGAGGGTTCAGGTAATCACAATTCACCCGTACATTCTTGAGGGTGATTTCAAGAAAGAGGCTTTTCCGCGACCAAGTTTCAGGAGTTGGGATTTGAAGCAGGAAACTGTTAAGTCATCATAACAGCGCTGTGCAACCACCAAGCCTACCATAAGAGTCTCACATTAATCGGACTTGAACCTCTCATTAGAAGGACCGTTACAAACAAGCAAAGCTCTGGACCCTAAACCCAAACCCTAAAAGTCAACAGTCCGTCCTGTGACCTTGCGCACACGACACTGCTCAAACAATGGCCCGGAGAGGGCGTCCGCCGGTTCCTGTAGGATGCCCATAAAGGGTATTGTAACAGATGTTAAGGGGGGGCTTCAAACTGATCTGTGGAGAGCTATAGGCTTGTATGTAGGGTTGCAGTTTACAGAAGGGATTCGGAGGTTCCGCCGCTTGGGTTTGGGCTCGGTGTTGGAGTTTGGGGGTTTAGGGTCTGTTCTCTTTCAGGGTTCAGGAATGTTCAGGACATGTTCTAGGAGCCGTCGCAAACCGCAAAGAAGACTCCAGTTCAACCTCCATACCCTAAGGGTCCATGTAGACTCATATAGTCTATACTTTGACCATCACGTAAACGGTTCATGGTGCTTAGGGTCGTGGTAATCGTGTACTGTGGGCTGGGCAGTCTGGTCCTCGGTAAGGTGCCGGCATGTAGGACTTGGGATCGGCGAAGAGACAATCATACTCCCAAAACTGTGTGAGCTTTCCGGTCTCCAGGCCTCTTCGAGAAGTGAGCTAAGCTTTTCGGTGGAGGAAGCCTTAGTGGACCCTCGGAAAGACTCTCGCTGCTGCTTACACGCTAGCCCACATGTATGAAGACCAGACGAAGCCCGATAAACTCCGAAAACCTTGAACTCCTATACCGCGGCCATGCTACAGGAAGGTTGGCGATAGATGAACCAGCGCCTAAGCTACAAAAACTCCACGACACCCTCAAACCTCAGGCAATTCTGAAAACGAGAATCCTGAGCCCTAAGCCTGCCTTCGCGTCCAAGACCGGAGGCCTGGATTCACATAAGGTTCAGGGTTTCGGATTGAAGGTTTAGGGTCGGTTTTAGTGTTTTGGGGCTAAAGGTTTGCAGGGTTTAGGGTGAGAGCGCTTGTTGTTTCTTTTGGGGTGTGAAGGTCATTGGCTTCTAGTCAGACATTTTTCCAGACCCTCAGGGTGTCCAACACTTGAGGCTGAAATACAGTCCCTCAATCGTAGTCTCTTCTTTTGGAGGTACACGATTCTGTGGTCTCCCTTCTTCGTAGAGTTGCGAGGTTCAGGTTTTTCACTTGAGCATTACTGAGTCCAAAACGTCAAACGGTACTTTAAGCCCCAACAGAAATGCTGGTTCATAGGAGTCTGAATACGTCACTACATGGACCCCTCAGGGAGACCCCGACTTGAAGAAGACCACAAATCGACAAAAATGACGGCTTCTATATGCTTTCTGCCTGGGTAGCTCTGGAATGGAGGGATTTACAGGTATGGTGGTTGTTGCGGAGCTCGGCTCGTTACTTTCGTTACACATGCCATCATCTGTCCAGAACCTCATGGGGATCTAGCCCCATGCCCTGAACCCTAAAACTGCGAAGCGGACAGCACTTGGCCCCGAACATCGAGCTTACTACCGTATTATGCCTCAACGACATAGTCCGTAATCTGTTAACCCGAAACACAGAACATCTCAGAACGCTATGATACGGACTCGCAGGTAAGGGCACCCAAGTCTCTTGCGGCCGGGCTTAAAGCTTCACCCGCAGGTGACTTCTTAGGGGCGCGGGCCTTGCACCTCTATGTTACGGCTTAAGTAGGCCTAGGCTCATCAAGCGGCAAGATAAGACGGAGCTAAACATCTCAGCAGTGGCACAGAAGTATGTCTGGTTGCACAGCATCGAGTGCCGGCTTTCGCACCTGCGCGGAAACTTGCGGATGTTGTAACGAAATTGTCAAATCGGGATTCGGTAGTACAATGGAACCCAGTGATATTAACCGCAAATGGCTGCCGTTTCTCGTGCCACAAGCACCGCCCAGCGACCTACGACAAGACCGTCGTAAATCCTCACGAAAAATGCACGGTGGGTCCCTGGTTTGTCATGAAAAACTCGGTGCCCGTGGGTGGTGGAGGTTGTCCGAAGAGGACTCCGGCTCGGCTCCCTCACTCACGAGAAATCGTGATAGATTAGATCCAGGTTTTTGTTTAAGACATGGGGCTTACAGTAGGGTTCTGGATCTCATGTGCATTTGGGGCTTGGGGTTCGGGTGCCGCTGGGTGGTGGCGATGGTGGGCTAGATCGAGAAAACACACTGGGATGGACAACATCCCAAAGCTCTATACACTCTCCACCTGCATTGAGCCCTAGCCACGAACATAATCTGCACCAAACCGACAATCAAAAATCTCGAGCAGAAGAAAAGGAGGCAGCCCACATGACACTAAACCGAAGGATCCTTCCTGAGACATGAGTGTGTACGTACGCATGTGTATATGTACATGTGTGTGTGTGTAAATACATACGAACATTTATACATGTATATATGTATATATACATACATATTCTGTATGTACATATATATATATATATCACATACTCATACATACATGCATGCATGCATACATACACACACACACACCCGTATCTGTAAATGTGTTGTGTGTGAGCAAAGGACACAGTACATACATGCATACATACATACATACATACATATACATACATACCTATGTGAGTACGTACATACAGACATATATACAGCCATACATACAGACATACAGACATACATGTGTACATACATACAAACATACATACATACATACATACATACCTACGTACGTACGTACGTACGTACGTACGTACGTACGTACGTACGTACGTACATATATACATACAGACACACGCACATACATGTTACATACATGCATGCATACATACATACATACATAGACACATACATACATACATACATGCATGCATGCATGCATGCATGCATGCATACATAGACACATACATACAAATACATACACACAAATGCAAACGTACCAACACATAAAGAAAGCACACGAAAACACACAAACAGACAAACAGACACACGTACATACAAACACACAAGAATACATAGACACAAATGCAAACATACCAACACATACATTACATGCGTAATAGATACACACAAACGTACATACAGACGTCCCTCCATACATGCATTCACCCATGCATGCAGACATCCACCCATCCATGCATGCGTGCATACATACACATACATAAACGGAGTACGTGCGTACATCCATCCATTCATACATACATGCATACATCCGTGCATACGTCCGTGCATCCGGCATGCATGCACGCACACGCACACCCGTACACAGACACGTGCACTTACACACAGTATCTCTGTGTGTATACATATATGCATATATGTATACATACATGTTTAGTTATCTAAACTTATAAACTTCACAAGTAGGCATAGACATAGACATAGATATGGACATAGACTTAGACAGATACAGATACACAACCACAGGCAGAGACGTACTCGTATTTATTAAGCACACGCTTCGTATTCATAGTCATATGTATACATGCATATGCATACATACATATGCATACATACACACATACATATAAACATACATGCAGACAGACTGACAAAAGACAGACAGACAGACAGACAGACAGACAGACAGACAGACAGACAGACAGACAGACAGACAGACAGACAGACAGACAGACAGACGGACAGACACACAGACATATTCATGCATGCGTGCATACTTCTAGGTATGTTCATGTATGTACTACCAGAATATATATATATATATACACACAGATATATATATATATATATATATACACACACACATTCAGGTTACTCTTCCAACAACGCGATGCCCACCTGCAGCAGTGCAGATGCTTTCTTTGCAGCTTCGCCTTCCGGCACATGCTAGTTTAGCCGCAGTTTAGCCTTTTGCGCTGTAGTGTTTGGGGCTATGTAAGCAAAGGACTAAGGCTTTGACGGTTGCAGGTTCAGGAGTGCGCGATCCGAAATTGTGGGACATCGGACCTTTGTTCGCCTTACATGTAGCATGTCCTGCTACGACCAGTGAATGGCAACGGAATCCTACAGAGTCTTCCTGTTCTGAAAGATCAACATCAAGAGACCTCGCAGCTTCTGTGTCACCGAGTCTGCGTGCCCTTTTCAAACGCAGCCTTAATTTGATCACCATAATTTGGTTCCCGGGCCCGTCTCCATCCATCTGACCCACGAGCTGAACCAGCCTATTCTTTGGCCCTTAACCTCTGTAAAGCTGAAGTATCTACAATGGTTTTTTTGCTTGGGAGTTGAAGGTGTGTGTGGCTGTTCAATGTTCCGGACGGCAACGCAACGTCAGCCATCAATCTCGGCATACCCACTAAGGTTTACGGTCCCAGGAAGGGTAACTTTTCGCCACGAGGCACCTAGCTCCTCCTAAGCAGCTCGAAACTTGTTTCCTGCCACACAAAGATCGACACTTGCGCCCACAACCATGCATGGCGAACGCCTCAACCCGAAGCACTGAGCCTCGGTGCTCTGACTCCTTCAAGGCTGTAAACAGCGCACACAACGAACCATAACAGGTGCAACGGGGCCTGGTAACTCGTCTGACAGATCGCACTGTTCTGCTATACCACGAGCCACAAGCCAAGAGGATACCTTACTGTCGAGAGTGGCATCGGGGCGGATCACAGAACTGTAAAACCAGAAGTCTTGCGAAATTGCTGGCCGCAGGACTGATCGGTAGCTGAGAGGAACTGGCTGAAACCTCCAACCCTTCTATGTTCAACTCTCGCCGGTACACACACAGAGATATTCGTGTAAATAAGTACATATATATATATATATATGTATACATCTTTACATGTGTGTACGTATGTATTTTTTGTATCTACGAATGAATATATATATATATATATACACATACATACATATATACATATGCACATACACATTATTCTGCACACATGCCTATGTATGTATGTGTATATATATATATATGCATACATGTCAGTACAATATATGTATGTATGTGTATAAATAAATATGCATACATACAGACAGACGTCATGTACCGATGCGTCCATGCATACATACATGCGCCCATCCATCACTCCAGCAATCCATCAATCTATCCATCCATACATCCATACGTCCATCTCCACGCACCAAATTATCACACGTAGCAGGGTTGTTGTTTGAAGAGAGTTCTTAAGAATGCGAGAGCCAAAGGTGTGAAGGCTCGCAGTAACAGAACCATATGTGTAGCGACGAAGAGTTCGTAGTGAAACTGCAGGATCCCAACGTACCCGTAGTCAGCAGTAAACTCAAATCCGTGGAGAAGTTAAGTGCATTCTCTCAGTTTTAACCGACTGTTGTGGCACACGCTTGCGTCGTGCAGTGTGTGCAGAGTCCCCTGTCAAAAACTGTATAGGTCCAAAGTGCATGTGATGTATGTTGTGTACTGACACTCTTAAAGCCCTTTGCCAACAAATTCAGGACGCACAAACGCAGAAGCGCCAGCGTGACGGAAAGGAAGAAAGCCTGGGCAAAGTAGAGATTTAACATGCAAATCTTGAACCCTTACCCCGAACACTGATAAAGCTTCCGCTGAAACCATTTACGTGTTGAAGCCGAACTCAAAATGCGAGAGGCGCAGGTGGATCTGAAAGTATCTCTAATAATGATGAACCGACGAATCCGATAAGTCCCGAAACGCCGACGGGGTAGCTGGGATGGTGGCAGGGGCATTGTCTTGGGGATTGGCTGTAAGCCGCTGACGGATTCTGGCGAGGTACAGGTTCTAGCATGTGCTCACACTAATGCCAACTGGCCACTTACTCTGCACCCACGGGTCGTGGGCCTGAATCTACCTTCAACCCAGGGCTGTTTGATGCTTGAATAAATAACACGAGAAACTCATTGGGTTTGGGTGCGTCTCCAACAACCAGAAACGAAGCATGGTCAAGCTTGCATAAAACTACGCGCAAAAACCTAGACCTGGACTGGAGCCCTCACCCAACATCACACCTTGAGCCATGAAATGAATAAGAACTGTGAGCTGAATGACTAGACCAGGCTTCAGGGTCCAGTGTAGTATAAACACTCGGGCTCAAGAAGAACACTGCTACTCAGACGCCAACACGAGTGAAATGAGGACTCGGACTACCGAGCTCATAAACTGAACAATTAGGTGTGGACCAGTGGATGGGCTTTCTGAGGAGGGTCGGGTCGGGTTTCGAGACTTGCCGGCGGAGCCTTAAACAAAATCAGGGTTTCCTTCAGCATCACTTGGCCCTCTATGTCAGTGCGAATCTGGGAACGGCGAATGCTGAGGCTCGAGCGACATACAGCCCCTGACTGATGCCGAGCGGTAAGTGTACCTTGCGGCTCAAGGCTCAGACTGTAGCATTCGGGCTCTGTATCTGCGAGCTGGGATTGACAAAGGTGGCATACGTCAGCCACAATAGCCCTACGAGTCGAGAGAAGTACAGCAGCAAGTCCAACACCATGCCAGGGAATGCTGATGTTCGCATCCCAAAAACCCGAAGCCAGACCGACCGACTGACCCTAAGCCCCAAAGCTTCTAACCTCTTACCCGATCTTAGGTCTTGATCTTGAACAAACTTGAAATTTAAACCCGTAAGTCTCGGAATGGCTTTTGCCAAAATGCACTGCGAGCGCAAGGCAAGATTAAACGAACATGGATAGATACCTGTCAAGAGCCATTGCAACAATCCTTGCGGAACCTTATTTCAATTACAAAAAGGCCAACATCAGCCTGGCGGCGTAGGATTCCCGCCAGGGATGGCAAAGAGCCCAATTGGCTGCAGAGATGCACCAGAGCTCAGTGAAGTCATAGTTTAGAGGGCTACCAGGCTGAAGGTCGGCTTAAGGAAAATAGGGGCTGGCTTCCGCAAAGCGTGAGCTCTTGCGCCAAAAGACCCCGATGCTTCACAAGAAGTCCTGTCTCCGACCCGGCAAGCGCATCGGGAAAGGATGTCCCAGCTACTAGAACAAATACCTACACCCCTGGAGCCCTACATACGAAAACGGAACACCGCACATGGGTAAAACCTCATGGCTGAGGGTTGAGAGCTACAGCCTGCCTGGGGCTTCGTTTTCGTCGGTATTTAGTGTACCCTCGTCGCCGAGGCCGTCCTCCTGCGTATCGCAAAGCTGCATTCAGACTGGCCTTGTCGTACCCCAAATTCGTCATCATGAACTCCGTGTGTGCTCTCACCCTGCTGGGAAAAGAGTCGTGAACAAACTTGCAGGTTCAGGGTCTCCTAGTATTGTAGACTGCACAAACACGAGAATCCGCAGTGCATCAACAACAAGCATCGAGCCAGACCCCAACCTGAGCCGGCATCGAGATGCGTGACTTACGGCCCATAGGTACGACCCTGGAGCCACGAAGCCTCAAACATTCGTCAAAATTCGCAAAACCAAGCCATAAGACTTTATAAATACCCTCAAGCCCTGAAGTGGGTTGTGAATCCCTACGCCCACAGCGAATATTTAGACCCCAGACTGAAATCCCTACACCAGGCGCGCTGTGATTCCTGTACCTTCTTAGGACCTTGCATGAAGCATTTTGGTTCGTTCTGCCAGTCGGTCGTGCGGGTGAGGCCTGGCCGGATCGGGAAAATCGAAGCACGAAACCAGCCTTAATGCCGAGGTCTACGAAGTCTCTATGAGGTTCGTATGAAAGGCTTCCAACCATACAGCACATCGTAAGCAAGCTCCACGCCCGATGCCCGGAACCCCAAAGAGCAAACCCTACCAAAGAATAACAACATAACTCTTCAAGTAACCTTTAGAGCAATCCTTCCAATACCTTTTAATCTGATAGTCCCTAAGCCCTAAACTTCCCTAAGCTGAAGATAGTTTATGGCTAGTCGGATGTTTGAACAAACGCGGCTCTCATCCCGACAAGACCGACTCGACCAGGGCCATCCTCGAGAATTCGGAGATAAAGGGATCAGGGGTGAAATGATGAGGGGTTTTAGGGTTTGGGGTTTAGGATGTGGTTTCTGGAGTTAAGGAGGGTTTCAGGTATGGGCTATGGTTGGGGAAGTAGGGTTTTGGGGATCCTTTGGGGTTTGGAGTTTCAGGCGCTTGGCTGATTTCACTCCAGTGTCAGAAACAGAGCTCTAACTTGGAACAACCTCCTCTCGATTCGCTTGTTGGGCTTGGTGTCTGGGTTTGGAATCTTCGTTGGCTCTGCAGGTTGGCGTCGAATGCATTGACTTCAAGGAGCCTGAGAAGCGCTCGAAAATGCAACGAAAGGATGGGCCTGAATCATAAGGCTGTTTGGCAAAATATTATAGAAACATAGAGTTGTTTATAGTGGTTCTACCGTGGCCTTAGGTGGAAAGACGCTCTGTGCGCTAACCCTATAGACCCCAAATCAGAATCATGCAGCCTAAACCCTAAACCTGAAGCCCTACCCTAAACGCCCGTTAGGAAGAACGATTAGAATGAGTTTTCAATAGGTCCTAGTGTAGTTATACAGGGACTAACTGCAATATCATTACTTCTTCAAACCTCCATATACTCGCAGACCCATGGATCTGAAACTCAAACCTCGAACCTTTGACCCGTCAGCGCGACTAGCCGGAAGGACCTTGTGACTCAGCAAGGCTCTAGGACTTTGAGACACATTGAGCCCTCAAGGGCTTGATGGACAGGTGAAGAATGAAGCCCAAAACCCACAAGTCAAGCCAACAATACTGCGCATGAAGCCCAACCCCAAGCCCTGAACCCTGCACCCTGCATCAGGATTTTGTGGTTTGAGATTCACTGCTTGGGACGTAATGTGATGTCACCATAAAGCTTTCGTGGTAAAGACGGTCGGGAGTTTCAGGAAACCTTAGAGCCGAAACGCAAAACTCTATCCGTCTTCTTTCGACAGTTTGGACTTCGGGGTTGGGTAGGGCAAAGGGCTTCTGATTGTTCGGCCCAAGCTGATCCCCAAGATCTCAAAGGCCTCAGCCCAAAAAACAAACACATCATAGGCGAGGCTTTAGGACCTTAAGGTTGCTTAAGACTGCGAGGTTGAGGGTTCAGGGTTGCCTTGCAACACAAGGAGGCCATGTGGCAACCCTTGAAGGAACTCTTATAGCAACCCTTTGATGGACCCTCTGCTACAATCCTCTGAGCTGCAGGCATGTTGAAGTGAATGCTATCAGGATCCTTGTCCATGAAGTTGGCCTGTGTCTCAGGGCCCTGCTAGTCCCACCACCCCAAAGAAGAAACCCTAAACCCTAAACTCTAAACCCCTAAACGAAAGCAGACCCTAAGCCTTAAAACGTACTAGTAGGTATAGTTCAATGGATGCTCAGTACTTAACAGCCAGGTATCAGAAATCCGAGTTTGGGATTTTTAGGACTGGGGGCCTAGGGCCTAGGGCTTCATGCTTCGTAGTGTTCTAGGATCTGGAGTTCAGGAGTGTAAGCGGGGTAGTTTGGTTGGAACTATCCAGTGGAAGATTGTAGGTAAGCGAGGCTGAGCGGGCAATCTTGTAGCAACTCCGAATAAGATTCCAATCATGATGAACCAAACCCTAAAGCCCGACAAAGCTCTGAAGCCCCAAACAGTGCGCTGAAACCTCATTCTGTAATAGTCAAGGACCATCCCAAGCCCAAACCCCAAATCCGAAACGATGGATAAACAGCCGAAGCCCGAAACTCCAAACCCTCTCAACCGCTGAAGCCCTGTAAACCCGAAGCTCTAAACCCCTGATCCTTGTTTCCGAACTCGGGCCTTGATGGTCTTGCACGCAGCACCCAGGAGGTCCCCGCCCGTTGGCCCGTGATTGATAGGGAAAGCCTGGCCGGTTGAGTCTTGCAGTGAAGGGGTCCCATTTGAGGGTCCTGCTATACCGGGACTATTAGACCGTTATGAGAAGGACCAGTCCTCCTATTTAGGACTATACTAGGGTTGCTTCTGTCTGGAATTCCACTTCTGCCGCTAGTTGGGCTGTCGGCTTAGTACTAAGAACTCGCGGATTTTTTGAGTTGTTGGAGCCTAAGATCTAGGAGTTGAGGCTTCGAAGCTTGAGGCTTCAGGATTTTAGGACACTTCGGAGACCTGAAAGATGAGTCTACGGAGAGAGTGTGTCTGTGTGTGAGGGGGGAATTCTGGGCCTAGTTAGCATCTTCCATAGGGCCAAGACTGTTGGGCTAAGGATGACTGGATTGAATGTGTTCGAGGTTTCTGCAATCCTGATCCTTCACAGCATGGGTTTCGCTAAGCGACCGACCGCACGCCCAGCCCCTTGCGGTTTGACGGCCGCGGCCTATACCACTTATACCTGGGCCTGAAGGCATCCGAAGTTCTTTGACTGACATCTTCAGATCCCCGTATTGCCTAGGTCACTGATGAAGCGGAAGCAACTAGTGTAGAGTTTCGAAGGGTCTTGGACTACAAAACTGCAGTCGGATCCTAAGGAGTAATTTGCTAACTGTTCAGGTCCTTTCGCCAATATAGCCTGAGAATTACGAAGTTGCTTGTCTAGAATGCTCGCGGGCAACTGTTGGGAGGGTTTCGTACAACAGTTGGAACCCCAACTGAGGAACCAGAGTCTGCAAAGCTTGAACAGTGTTGACCCGTGATACAATGGCTCGACGGGTTTAGGTGCATGATCTTCGTGTCCAAGATCTTAAGCTTGCCGTGTGAGGGTAAAGCAGAAAACCGAAGAGCAACATGTGTTGCCCTGCCCAACCAACGAGAAGCTTGTCCGACGAGATACCTTGTTGCCATCAAGCTCAAAAAGGTCCCCATCTTTCCTGGCGAACGAGTCGTTAAAGTTTCTTGGTCAAGGACAAATCGGTTCAGGTCTTGAGCTAGGGGTCTAGCGAGGTTCGGCTGCATGGAGTCAATTTCAGGAAAGGAGGATAAAACCTCCGGTTCCCTTATAGACTGACAGCTTTGGGTCGACGACCTTTACATTGAGGATTGCCTCAAACATTTGTGCCCGCCCAACCCTAAGACAACAGAAGTCCTAAACCGGGACTGCTGCACAACAGTTGCAGCACAGAGCCACACGGCGCCACGTGTTTGTTTAGTGCTCTGGGCGGAGTAAGCAACAACGCATGGCCCAACCTGACAGAACAATCCTACCGCTGGATGAGCTTACATACTGAAGCCACCTGGCAGCCAGCATAACTAGCTATGTGGCTCATGGTTCGACTGATGTAAATCATTCTGAACAAATAGCTACAACAAAACCAAACGGAGCCAATCAGATACAGTACGATACCGAAACCATTGAAACGTCTCCTCTTCCCAAACGAGGGATCGAACAACTGCACCAGTGGTCCGATTACACCCTCATGCACAGTCTTAGTCTTAAGCTCGTGCATACACATACACACACACACATGTATACATGCATACATACATACATACATACATACATACATACATACATACACATGTATTTATACACATGTATATATATATATACATATACGCACATCATGTATATGTATATACATATTTGTTTTCATGTATCCTTGTGTCTGCTTGCGGGCTTGGAGATTTCCTAGCCAAGCGAGCTATCTGGCACTCCACGAAGCAGATGAAGTGCCTGAGATTGCATGGCATGGCTAAAGGCTGGCATTGTCGTGTGGGCTGTATTCTAAAGATTGAGATTTGGGGACTATAAGCTATTTATACACTAAGCATTGACCAGACCTTAACCTGACCTAAACCTCGCTCAGGCCTAAGCCATACGACCTCCCCAAACCCAAAACCTTCAAGCTTTCCGAAGCCCCGCACTGTACTATACCGTGCTATATTATACTATACCATACCATGCTATACCATGCCGTGACGTACCATACTACACCATACTATACCATACTGTACCACACTGTACCGTACCATGCCATGCCGTACCATAGCAGACCATGGCCTGGCTTGGCACAGCATAGCGTGCCATGTTATGCGATACGATACTCTACTATGTTCTACTTGCTTTTCTATACGATGCTATACCATTCTGGACTGTCTTAGGCTTCGGCCCTTCGTCTAGGGGACACACGGCTAGGGCGGAGAACTTCGGATTTAAGCCTGCCGGCCCTGGGCTTCAAGCCTGATAGACTGTAAGGCAACAAAGAATGGACATCTCCAACCAAGCTTTTGTGTCGAATCATGTTGCTCGTGGATGCAGTTGGCTAGGGACTTCAGAAAGGTTGGAGGATTCTGCTGGCAGAAGGTATAGGGAACCGTAGTATGAACCATATCGCGGTCTCCTCATATCACACACCTCTACATACGTTACCACCCCTGCGCAACTTACCCATCGTCCATCGTTCCAAAACCCCATATGACGGAAGTCGAGGGCCAACGTCCTGAAGCAAACCGACAGCAGCCCTGCAAAATCCTGGGAGGTGATGGTGGTGGTAATATAAGGCTCGAAACAGCTAGCGAAAATGTCCACTTTAGCCCTTGTATAGTTGTACTGTATTATAAGGAAATCAAACCCCTTTTCTAATTATGCATGCCCGAACACGACTTCAACACAATAACTTACCATAATTGTCTCGGGTGCAGCAGTCGCCGGATCTGGGGGGTTGCAGAGTTCTGTCTGCAAACATGGGAGTGCGGCTATGGGTCTGCCTTGGGCTGTCTGGCTTAGCATCTCTTGAATTGCGAGCAGTGTTTAGGAGTCTAGCGCTTAACGTACGTAAAAGTCTGAATGACCATCAATACTGCCACCTCGTGGCGGCTATATGTATAGTGATCGCCAAATTTGAGACATAATCGCACATCGTGCTAGAAATATTATGAACCTTCTGCCCTGCAATTTTCAGGGAAAAGGCAAGCAAACTCGCAGCCTGGTCCAAGCCTGCCAGGCGGTCTAGGTAAGGTCGAATGAGAGTCTGACGTCTGTACGTGTCAGACTTGAACCACATGGTTTTTGTTGCGTGCACGGGTTAGTGCGCCCAAGCCTTAACGAGAACACAGTTCTCGGCGAATGTCAATCCTGTAGTCCCTGATGTGCAACTATTTCATCCAGGGTCAGTGTGGTCGGCGTCCAGGCGAGCTCACCGGCAAGCTCAACACGGCTGATTTAATATGCAAGTTTCTATTCGTAGTGGACCCACAAGTCGTGGTGCTTCTGGATCGTCCGAGTGGCATCTTGCATAAACCCTAAACCCTAAACCCAAAGCCCAAGACCAGCACGTTTTAAGCTCTTGAACCTTATGCGGCTTTATGCAACGACTTCCGACTTCTATCATTAAACTTATCATCTCTGATCCTCCCCCAGAGGTTGGGGCCCTTTGTAGATTATATGGGCCGAAAACACACATTTGGGAGGACTTTTGGTGGCGTGTTCCACGGGACGGCTGGGTTTAAAGTACTCCTACACTGGTGAAAGTTCTACACAGAGCTCCTTGTCCTTGCCTATCAGCTCACCGACCATGCTGAACTTAAACCCTGCCCGAAACCCTGGAATCCCAAATTCCATGCCTGTAACCAGCAAGACCTCTGAAACCCACCAGATGCAGCCCGACCACGCATCGACATCTGCATCTGCCTCGCAAGTGCCACAAAGAGGTCATCGAACAAAAGCTTGGGGTTTATCCACGTGAGCAAACAAGAGCTACCAATCGTACAGCGACCCATAGAAATCCTGAGGCATCCCTCGACCAGGGCTGGCAGACAAAAGAATCCACTAACCACGCCCAGGAAACAGCCATATGGAATCGGCTCGTTTCTAGGCTAGACTCGGTCTGTCCGTCTCTCTCTCTCTCTCTCTCTCGCTCTCTCTCGTGCTCCTCCTCCCCCTGGACGCCTAGAAGTAGTGGCGTCTTTCTTTGCCTCTATTTGTCTTGCTCGTCTTGTGCTTCGCTCACCCGATCGCATGCTACTGTAGTCCGCTCCTTTTCGAGCTATGCGTTCGTCGTCGTTGACCCATTGGTGCAGTCAACCAGACCAGGCCGACTGAATACACTGGAAGCTCGTTTAAGCCATGGGACCGTGCTCCAGCAGTGCCGAAAGCTGAGTTCCCGAAAGCATCCAAACCGCTCTGTCGCCAGCTATCATGTGGAATCATTCTGCTGGTCCTTCCAGGCTGTAAAGACATAAGCTGCCAATACCACAAGCTGCACTTGCACGGCGTTGAGCACACCCTGCACGCCGGCTGATGGATATGCTGCAGTCACCGATGCTGCCAGGCCAATCTCATAGAGCCCATAGAAAGCGAGAGAGGCATCTCCAAAAGGCCTAGAGGTCAGCCTCGTTGCAGCAAAAGCAATCGGACCCGTTGCCTGGCAGCGAGTGGAAGAGCAGAAATTCACACCAAACCCATCGCACGAAGTTTCGTCAGATTTATACGGGAACCGCTACTGAGGAGATAAGACTACATACAAGTAACTAGCACAGCCTAGTCCAATTGCAAAGCGAAGTGCACACCAGAACAAGGCTGCAAGTTGACCTGGCAGTGGGAGCTCCTGAAAGCTTGGCGCACCAGCCATGGCAGGCAGCAGGTTCGGTCCAAGCAGATCGAAAAGATGCGCGATGCCTGCCGCACCATAACAAACGCCCATGAGCTTCTGAAACTCGTCTGAGTTCGTCGCAGGAGAGGACGAGCTAGCACTGGCAAACCTGGCCCTGCTTCGCGCAGAAGCAGCAGCTACGAATCCAACTGGCAGGGACACCCCGGCCAAGGACGTTCCAGTAGGACTGGAAGCACTCTGCCCTGACCTTCCAGGGCGCTGGAGTCTCACGTCCTCGCAGCGGGGCCATTGTGGGCTCGGAAGGAAACAGCCAGAGATGGCCCAACACCAGCCCAAAGCAGCGCAAAGCAAAGCAGGACAGGAGGATCTGAAGCGAGCCATGGTCACACCAATTGGAGAGCTTGATGCAACACTAAAGCTCCAGGTAGCTACATGAAGAATGTGTAACCGGCTGGGGCAGTCAAGTAGTTAAGGGCTTCGGTAGGATATCTATACATGTATATATATATATATATATGTACCTACATGTATAATATAATCTACATTATGTATGTATGTATGTATATATATATATGTATACATGCATCCATACAACAAACTCGAACATATGTATATATATTTATATATATTTATAGGTGTGTACACACACATGCAAAAACATATTGCACATGGGCATGATGCTTATTTCTAGTTTGACTCAAGCACGTGAACTGCTTCAAACTTCTCCAAGCTGAGCCGTCAAGGCCTCTGATCCGTCCCTAAACCCTAAACCATAAACCCTAAACCCTAAACCGTCTGAGAGCAATGGGGGCTCTTCAGCTCGCAGATGCATCCGATAACCCCCTCCAACCTACAAGTCTGCATACTTGGCTATGCTAATACTTATATGGATCCTACCACTCTACGAAGTCGTACTGTTTTGGAAATACATGCGAAGTGCATGACCGATTCCTGGATAAAGAGGTTTTGGGAGTTTCGGCCCTGGCCTGCGGTGCCGACGTTTGGCCTCCCTGTGCGCTGGCCTGCCAGGAGCTGGTGCTTCGCTCTTTCGCTCCCTCTCTCCCTCTCCGTCCACAATCGATCTATCCATCTATCTGTCTGTCTCTGTCTCCGCCCCTGTCTCCGTCTGCGCCTTTGTCTCTGTGTCCCTGTGTCTGCGTCCCTGTGTCTCTGTCTCTCTGTGTCTCTGTCTGTCTGCCTGTATGTCTGCCTGCCTGTCTGTCTGTCTGTCTTTCTGTCTGTCATCTGTCCATGTGTCTGCTTGCTGTCTATCCATGCATCTAGCTATCTGTATGCCTATAACTATCTATGTCTCTATCGGTCTATCTGTCTACCCATCACACGAACGATCTAGCTATCTATCGATCTATCCATCCATCTGTTCCGTCTGCATATCTGTGTGGAAATCTCTCTTTCTATGCATATCTACAGTTATCTACATCTTCGTGTGTGTGCGCCAGTACCTACCTACTCTCGTCAGGATTGTGGGACTATATATTTTCATGCGCATTCGTACAAATGGATGTACGTGTGTATGCATGCATCATTGCAGCACTTCTTCCTGAGGGTGCTCCACAAGCTCTACAAGTGGCTTGGGTCTCATTCAGGAACTCTTTCTTTATTAAGCAGGCTTCAGGGGTGTAGGGCTTCGGATGTGGTCGAGCTCCACGCGAATCTCAACCAGCAGAACTTTAAATACTGGTAGCCTTTGGTGAAGGAAATACCCCGGGGAACCTTGAATCGAAGGCTGCCAGAGCTCCATATCCCAGACCCGGAATCTGAAACCTGACGGCCTGAAACCTTCAACCTTCAACCCAAAGTAGCAAAGATCCCTTAACGCGTCACAGCAAGCAGCTCAAACGTGCTCAATCGACCCTTTCAGTTCTGAGGCAAATCACAACTTCGGCAAACTGCCAGGCCTGATCTTGAGCAAGTCACACAAAGAAACAAGCGAACAGCAGTTGAAACACAAGAAAGGGCGAAAGAGAACGAGTTGAAGGAAGGGCCGAAGGCCTCCGAGGCCGAATGCAGATCCGTGGCGTCGACCAACGCGAGCCCAGCATCCTCTTCTTTAGCGGGGGAGCGTTCCCTCCGGGCTTAGGCTTTCATCAGGCTGGCCCACGTCCAGGGTGTACAGCATCGGTTTATGTCGCAGAGGAATTTCAGATGATTGGGACTTCGAGAGAGGAGGCCTGCTCTGGGTGTTCGGTGGAGCTTTTGAGTTCTAGTCTGTCAGGGCTGCAGAAATCCTGTTCCGAGGGTACCCATAAACCCTAAACTTCAACGGTCCTGCGGCGACTTGCCCTTGATGGTGTCCAGGAACTTGCCCACCGGCGATTCAGCAGAAAGCCCCAAGGCCTGCGCCAAAGTCTGGGGTCTAGGTGTGGGCGTTTATGTTGCATCACAGAACTTTCATGAACGGTCCCACCGGAAGGAGGTTAAAACCCTCACGCTATGGAGTCCGGCTTCGCCTAAGGGTGCATGTGCCCATGCAGTATATACTTTCGCATGTTAAGCTTATGGAGAGTTTTCTTGGGATCATTGCCGTGCACATTCTCCACGTTAGACTTTGACTCATTGACTGTTCTTTGCAGGGGTCCTCAACCCGACAACTAAAGTCTACTCTAAACCTATAGAGCTCAATGCCTAAACTCGCAACTGCCTTCTCAGGTATGATAGAGCATGCAACCTCAGTCCTAGAAGCCTCCCAAGACCCCCGCCCCTGCATCCTCACCCCTTGACTCCCATAAACTATCGGCACACTGCTGCCTGGCTCGTCGTTTTGTGGATAGGACAGGATGGGCGGATCAGCATGAGGAATATGCACTGCAGTTAGAGCTAGCAAAGGGTCGAAACATGGGAGTGAGCCTCAGTCTTTTGGAGGTTTTGTGCACGCTACGTCTTTGCTGTCAGGATTCGCTGCAACGCCTGGATCCGAAGTCTCTGAAATAGCTCATGCGCTGAGTCTTTGAAGGGAGCGCCTAAACAATGTGTCCCGCAAGGACTCGCCCCTCTTATGTGGCCTCTGCATTGTTTGCCATGCTGTGAAGGCAAGCAATCGTCCCGCAGGCATTTCCGACATACCTGATGACATCAAGCTTCTTCCATCTCTCTCTTGCTCACTGCTTGGCCCCTGTCTCTGGCTGTCTGCTTCTGAAGCCGCCACATCCCGGATTCGTGTGCATGTTCTGCATAAATAGTATATATATATATACATATAT
>CAJNDV010031186.1:65111-77563 GCA_905221635.1 Symbiodinium sp. CCMP2456 | reverse complement strand
TTTGGGGTTTAGGGTTTAAGGGTTGAGGGGTTGAGGGTCACATATGTCATAGGGTACAGTGGCACTGCGGTGGGTAGTTGCGGTATCGTAATATGCTGCCTACATGTGCGCCATCGCTCAGAGTTCTACAAGATACCAGGCCCCTGCAAGCACTCTATCCTGTTTTGGGCTACAGTACTGTAGTTTCCCAAAGCAACTCAACTTCAACGAGGTAGCCACCGTCAGAATCATGAAAGATTTCATAAAGCTCGTGCAACCCCACCCGACTTACATGCCGTTTTTCTCAAACGCGAAGCCTGTGACCAAAGGTCCCAACATTTACGTCCGGAAAGCTGGCTCCAACTGCAGGTCTGGTTGCTGACCTCTAGGAGCAAATCGAAAGCTCCTGAACTCAAAAACCTGCCAATGAATCGCGTTATGACCCGATTCCGCTGTAACTAGTTGTAAGCTGAAGTTGCCCCCTGAAACACTAAACACCTACAACACTGCCGACAGAACTGTGTCGCACCCCCGATATGCTAACTCTAGCAGAATGCGCCCCAAGACCCTTTTCGAAGCCTTAGGGCCCCTATTGAAAGTTCGGACCTCGCTAGTTCCGTCGTTCGGAGGAGTCGCTGCGCTTTTCGATTGATGCAGGGCGGCGGAAAAAGGACCATATGGAGGGCACGGGCTGGGGTTTGGGTGCGGGGGTTTAGGGTTCGAGTTCAGGGTTTAGGCTTCAGCCCTCTACAGATTCGGAGCACCGTCCGTAACTCAAACCCTGAACCCTAAACCCCTAAAGCCTGAACCCCTGAACCCTAAACCCCCAAACCCTAAACCCCTAAACCCCAAACCCTAAACCCTGAACCCTGAAGCCTGAACCCTTGAACTCTAAACCCCCAAACCCCTCAGCCTTATTTTGCCCTAAACCCTAAACCCTAAAAAAACAACAAAAAACCTAAACCCTAAACCCCCAAACCCCTCAGCCTTAATTTATAGGCTCTCCAAACTTCGGGCTTTTCTTGCGATCATATCTCAGATGCCTCCTTTCTTTGGACAGACTCTAGGGTTTTGAGTTGAGGGTGTAGGGTTTAGGCTTTTGAGTTGAGGGTGTAGGACTTAGGGTTTAGAGGTTTAGGGTTTACGGACGTTGTACGCCTTAAGGTTTAGAGTTTATCGTAGTTCTCATTGTTTAGATTTTGAGTTAGAGCTCTTTAGGGTTTTTCGTGAGCGTTTATTAGGTTTAGGGGGTAGATAGCCCTCGGGTTTGGGTTTAGGGTTTGTCCGGTATAGAGGGTATACTGGGTTGAGGGTTGGTTTGAGGCCTTGCTTGGAAGCTTGGAGGACATAGCGAGAATTCCAGGCACGTGAAGTGGACTTTTAGTCGGGGTCCTAAACTCCGAAGTCCAAGTAGTCAGGATATTCTAGGGGCCGAAACAATATGTAGCATTCTTCTTTAAATTTATAACTCTGAGGATTTTAGTAACCTACGCCAAGCCGCGGTTCTAAATACCCTAAACCCTAAAACCCTAAACTGTAAGCACCCTAAACCCTACACCTCCAACACTAACCCCTAAACCCTAAACCCTAAAACCTAAACCTCCTCGCTTTGGTTGAGTTGTGGCTTGACGACCTGTGGCAGATGAAGCCCTCCGGGCCGAGGTTTCCCCGAATTCTTGTTGGGTTCGGAGTCGATAGGCTTTAGGGCTTGAGGGTTTAGGGCTTTAGGGCTTTAGGGTTTGGGGTTTAGGGTTTAGGGTTTAGGGTTTAGGGGTTTAGGGCTTCAGGGCTTTAGGGTTTAGGGTTTGGGGCTTTAGGGGTGAAACCCTGAACCCTAGGGTTTAGGGTCCTAGGGGTGTCCGGGTTTAGGGTTATTGTCTTTTGGGATTTAGGGTTTCGGGCTTGGCGGTTTCCGGTTGGGGGGGTTTACAGGGTTCCCTAAACCCTAAACCCTAAACCCGAAACCCTAAACACTAAACCCTAAACCCCTAAACCCTATACAGGGCTTGGCGGGCCGGCTCTGTAGAGTGATTCTGCCCTTCCTGGTGTGCTCATGTCGAAGCTGGAAGCCTCACTTGGGACAGTCAGACCCTGAGTCATAGCTGGGTTTAGGGGTTTAGGGTTTAGGGTTTAGCGTTTAGGGTTTAGGGTTTAGGGGTTTAGGGTTTAGGGTTTAGGGTTTAGGGTTTAGCGTTTAGGGTTTAGGGTCGCCATGAATCTGGAGCGCTCAGCCGTCAGACGAGCTCATAAAGTCAGATCGAGAACCAGAATCCTATCTATGACAACTCTCAAGATACAATCCTTTCGATTGTTCTTCTTGCCGTTTGCAGCCCAAGCCGAGGGTAGGTTATACCGGACGATAGTTTAAAGACGTAGATTCATGCAGACTCTAGACGTTTCAGTTCGTCCTATGTAGGCGCATCATATCCTGTCACATGCTGTTGGATGTGATTTCAAAGTGCTCCCCGAATCCCCAAACGCCCCAACCCCAAGCCCCAAACCGCTAAACCCCAAAACCCTGAACGCCTAAAGCCCAAAGCCCCTCCTAAACCTCAAAGAATGCCCTAAACCCTAAACCCTAAACCCTAAACCCAAAGCCCCTCCTAAACCGCGAAGAATGCCCAAGCTTCGCCGCCTCCAACCGTCTCTGATGCTGCGGGTCCTACCACCGCCGCCTTCAGCTCAGACTTTTGAGTCGTGGGGCTTGGGTTTAGGGTTTAGGGGTTTCGGGTTTAGGGTTTAGAGATTCGGGTCTAGGGTATAGTCCTCGACCCTGAATGCCTGAATGATCGTAATCCCAAGTCGAGCAATAAGACCACCGCAATCTTAGTCATGGTCATTGTCTTCATTGTGCTGCGTGTGTATATGCGGATATATTTTCGTATACACACACATAGCTTTATGCATACATATATGTATGTATGCATGCATGAATGGATGGATGGATGCACATACCATTCATGTGTAATGTATGTTTAGGCTTCTGGCATGCGGGGTTGATGAGTGCCTATAGTCTCCATTGTATTCCTTTTTTGGGGATACTTTATAAAATCCTAAATATATAATTGGTTTAATGGTTTAACCAAAAAAAAGGAACTACAATGGAGACTATAGGTGGTTTCAGATGATGATCAAACGTGTCGTTCTTCTTTCAACCAGCTGCAGATCTGAAGTCCCTAAACCCTGAAGCCCCAAACTAAACCCTAAACCCTAAACCCCAAACCCTAAACCCTAAACCCTAAACCCTAAACCCTAACCCTAAACCCTAAACCCTAAACCCAAAACTAAACCCCAAACCCTGGCTCTGGTCTTAGTTTCCGGCCTCTTCTTTGTCTTCAGTGCCTATACCTGCGAAGCTCGGACGGAGGAATCTTCGGCTTGGCTTCGCTCTTCTTGCAATGTAGCATTGGGTTAGGGTTTCGGGTTTCGGGTTCAGGGTTTAGGGTTTAGGGTTTACTATAGGGCCTTCATATTTACCTAGACTATTTTGGGGGGTTCCTTATTGTAGCTATAGTTCAAGGCAATGTAGACAAGATGCTCTATACGAGCAAGGTGGACAGCAGGCAAGAGCTGTAGCTGTAGTAGAACACACGCCCAAACCCTATTCTAATGATTTAGGCTTCTACACTAAGGTGGCTACTATGCTGAAATAACCCTGCTCCTAGACTCCTAAAGTCCTAAAGTTTAAACCACAGAAAGCTAACATCGAAAACCCGTAACCACAATCCCCCGCATCCGCAAACCCTCATCCTAAAAAGGCAGCACAATATACCGACCCTAAACCCTAAACCCTAAACCCTAAACCCTAAACCGTGAATATACCTCTCAAAGCCCTCCGCAAATTCAGAAAGGGTCCCTAATCTGGAGCTTCGGGAGCAGCCAAGGCCAGCCCCCGATGCGCCGGCCAGTCGATGGCCTAGCAGCACTTTGGTTTCAGGGTTTAGGGTTTGGGGTTTAGGGTTTAGGGTTTAGGGGTTTAGGGGTTCAGGGGTTTAGGGGTTCAGGGTTTAGGGCTTGGGGTCTAGGATCTAGGGTTTAGGGATTAGGACTTCGGGTTGAGGGTTTGGTTGAGGGTTGAGGGGTGTCGGGATTAGGGTTTGGGGTTGAGGGTTTAGATTGGGGCTTGAAATTTAGGGTTTCAGGTTCAGGGTTGAAGTTTAGGGCTGAGGGTTTAGGGCAATGGCTTGGGGATTCGGTTTTGGGGTTGAGTGTTTTAGGTTTCGGGTTGAGGGTTGGGAGTTTTGGAGTATTCAGGGTTTGGTGTTTAGGGCTTTTAGGCATTGGGGTTTAGGGTTGCTTAGGGCATTTAGGGATGAGGGTTTAGGATTAGTGGTTGAGGGTTTAGGGTTAGGTGACTCTTCTTCTAAACTTCTAGGCTAGGCTTCTTTAGCGCAGCCTGAGAGCCGTGATCCGGCAAGGTCGTATAGTAGCCGTCTAGTACCCTTACAGTACCCTTATAATAGTACCCTTATAGTACCCTTAAGATACCTCATAGTACCCTTATAGTAAGCTTTACAGTAGGCTTATATTACCTTATCCTGACTAGGTGCCCTCGTCAGCAAGATGGAGCCTCTCAAGCCTGCCACCCAGAGTGCAGTAAGTTCCCAGCTTAGTTTGTTGGTCAAGGGACTAAAGGAGGGACCCTTAAAGGGACTCTTGGGGTATATAGGGGCTTGCTGAGACTATATGAGGTATATAAGGGTTATATAGGGTATCTGGATTAGGGGTCCCTTCTAGGGGTCCCTCCTATTGTCCCTGAGGTTGGGCGTGGGTTCAAGTCTGCCTTAGACTGCCGGCTTCGTGTGTCACTTGCAGCGTTTGGGACCCCAAAACCCCAAAAGTGCTGAACCCTAGACCCTAAACCCTGAACCCTAAACCCTAAACCCTAAACCCTAAACCCCAACCCCTAAGCTGCAGGGCTTATGACCCGCTTGCAGAGTTTGGGGTTCAGGGTGCAGGTGTTGGGGTGCCGATGCCTTGAGACTTTAGGATTTCTTCGGGCCAAGTCAGTTTAACATAAAGAATACAAGCAGTATGCCCTTAGAGTTCCCTCATCGTTACATCGTTATATTATCATCGTTACATCGTTATATTATCATGTACGTCTAGCTGCAACTTTGGGAAACTTTCTGTTTCCGTCAAGCTCCGGCATGAGGGACCTCTTGATTCTCTCCGATAACTTCAGCTTCCAGCACCCTCTCACCCAAGCCCTAAACCCTCAACCCTAAACCCTGAACCTTCAGCCCTGAAGCCATGTTTCCCATCAGCCTCGCCTTCGAGACCATTACAAAACCACCTAAAACCCATGAGAGTCAATTTTTAAGGATGCGTCGGTTTCTGCGATTTCGAGCCTTCCTAACACCCTGGATGAGGTCATCATGGATAGAGACCCTAAACCGTCAACCCTAAACTAAACCCCAAATCGTAAACCCTAAGCCCTAAACCCTAAACTCACCGTCTTGTCGTTTGCTCCAAAGCGGACCCAAGATGATTCCGGCCCTGCTTGTGGGGGATGACAGGGTCAGGTTGAGGAGTGTACCAAAAGGACCCCTCTATGATTTCAGGGTTTAGGGTTTAGGGTTTAGGGTTTAGGGTTTGGGGTTTAGGGCAGATGCTTCATTTAAGTGGCTTTAGACTTAGACCCCTCTATAAATGAAGGATATATTTATATAAGGTATACTCCCTCGTTCTTAAGGGGGTTTGCAGTCTTAGAGTCTGGCGCGCGAACCCAGAAGCTGCAAATTGACACCGCGGGGTGCGTGTGTTGATCTCTGCTCACCAAGGACGAGGGGCCAGCTGAAGTGGTGGCTGCGGCCTTACAGCCATTGGACAGCCATAGATCCTTGTTCAGGGTTTTTGATTTCGGCTCAGCAGTGTAGCCGATGCCGCAACGTGTGAGTTTTTTAGAGGCATCTCTCGACAGGGTGTGTGTGGGGGGGGGGTTCTGTCAAAGTTTCTTAGGCTAAGGAATTGAAATCATGAGGCATCATGCGCTAGCACTAAAGCAACAATGATTTCCTGAAGTGTGCTGCTGAAAGGTCCCGGATTAGCAAGCTCGCTATCCCTGGCCAGTCTTAATCCTAAGGCCCTTGACTAAATAACCTAAGCCCTAAACCCTAAACCCTAAACCCTAAACCCTAAACCCTAAACCCCCCAAACCCTAAACCCCAGGAGCCCCTAAACCCCAGGAGCCCCCTATTCTAAATTATGGAGGGCCCCCACTATAGAACCCTATTCTAAACCCTAAACCCCCTAAACCCTAAACAGAGGTCCTCACTGCTTCTTTGTATGTCCAGTTACCCCTCGATCCCTCCAGCCTGACCTTCAGTTCCTGAACGTGCTGCTTTTTCAACTCGGTAGTCTTAGGGCTTAGGGCTTAGGGCTTAGGGCTTGGGGTTTAGGTTTAGGGCTTGTATAGGAATTTCCACAGAAATCCTAAATCCTCAAACCCCACAGGCAGGGAAGAATCCCCCCAAAATCAGGACCATACTTTACCATCCATGAAACCTGATTAAACCCTAAACCGACCAATCATCGGGCGTAGACATGGGCCCTCATCGTTTCGGAGCTTGGAAACTTCTCTACCGCCGTGAACGTGCAATTCGGCCTATGGTTTCTCGCGGCTTCGCGAAGTTGCATGTGCAGGCGCCGTCGGGTACGATCACGCTGACCTGGGTGCCCCGGCCGGCAGTTGGTCCTTACCTTGGTTCTGCGCCACGCACGAGTCCAAGGCAGACGTCCAAGCGTTCGCACAGCACTTCAGTCGTCCGATTGCCCTTGGGCACTTCATACAGTGGGCATGAAGCTCTGGTCCATGATGGTGGCGGCGGGACTTCTCTGCACTGCCATGAGGCTGTACCCAGGCCACACTGACTGGGAGCACAAGAACCTGTCTCGGGTGAAGAAGCACACGCTCAAGCCCAGCTTCGCGAAGACGAGGCACGGGTCAGCAGACTACCGTACAGATCGCTGCTCCCTGTTCCTCTACGGGCCCTGTGGCGTGCATACGGGCAAGATCGGATCTCCTTATTTATCGGTCTCTGCTTTCTGAGGTTATGCTGTATTGACCGCTCGGCTATGTAAGCCTTTTTGCTGCAATGGCGCAAACGAACGTGCAACACCCTACGCCCTGATCATATCCCTGTGTTTATGTAACTGAACCCTAAACCCTACACCCTGATCGTATCTATTTCTAAATGTACCTGAACCCTAAGCCCCAAACTCGCCAAATATCTTCAACCCTATCATATCAAGCTGAGATACAACATAGGGGCCCAAATAATTACTTATACTATTACTATTTTGGGGGTTCCTTATTATAACTATAGTATAATATAGCCCCGAAACCCTATTCTAAGTATTAAGGCCCCTATATGTAACCCCAAACTCGCAAGATGCATAGCGAGGCTTGAGAATCTTCGGCCGCCGAATCACTTGGCGTTGGAGGCTGAGGGGTCTTTAGAGTCTTTGCGGGTTCAGGGCTCCAGGTTTGGGGGGTTGAAAGGAAGTAAGGTTTAAATATACTAAAAATATACATATGTAGAGAAGGTTTAGGGTTGGGGTTTTAGGGGTTTGGGGTTTAGGGTTTAGGGTTTTGGGTTTTGGGTCTCTGGATGTTTGTGGAGTCTAAGATTTGTTTGTTTAGGGTTAGTTCGGATTGAGACTTCGAAGTTGCAGCTTCGGGGCTTGGAAAGGGCTTACTACAGGGGCCCAAATAATTGCCTATACTATTTTGGGGGTTCGTTCTTATGACTATACTACAAAAGGCCCCAAAACCCTAGTTACTAAGGCCCGTACGTTACGAGTTTAGGGTTCAAGGTTGAGAGGTGTATCGTAGGATTTAGTGTTTAGGGCTTATAGGGTGCCTATCCGGCCGCTTCCTAAGGTTTAGGGCCTGTTCGTCTGTTGGAGCGACACACCTACTGTCAGTGCTGCTGTTGCACCTGGATTTTGGGGTGTTTCGGCGGAAGGAGAAGCCGATCCGGCTTTGAGTGCCAGTATGGCCTCAAAAACAACCCATGGAACGGCGCCAGGAACACAAAGATTGGCACAACAAGACGAAGCGGTTCCACAGGCAGCAGGAGGTTTCGCTGAAACCTAAGGTCCAAAAAAAGCAACAAGAAGAGGTTGGCCGATTCTCCAGGGGAAACGGGCGGTCCTGTCGATCCCGACGCCGATGGTGGCAGAAAGCAGCTGCGGAGCCAGCTTATCGGAGGCAAAATGGAGCTAAGCACCACGATCTTCGATTCTCAGCTTAGAACTGTGGAAAGTGTGCCGCGTGTCCTATTCGGCTGCATCATAGGGTTTAGGGCCTGTTCTGCATGGGCTGTATCATAGGGTACGGTTTAGTGCCTATTATCTGGGCGGCATTATAACCTGGCGCTCAGAAAAGCACTTCGAAACCCTATAAGGTAGGGGCCTCAATAACTAGAATAGGGTTTTGGGGGCTCCTTATAATTACAATGGTATAGTATTTATACTGAATTTTTACCCCAAGCCCTATTCTAGTTGATAAGGCCCCTATATGAGTTCATCCCTGGAAGGCGTAGGGTTTAGGGCCTTGGGTCGTTGTTGCGAGGCGATCGGCTCCCAAGCCATCCTGCGCGCCCTGAAGGACTGCCAAGTTCGGGTCTCCGTTCTGTTTCGAGTTCCCTCAAAGTTAGGGTTTAGGGGTTCAGGGATTTAGGCTTTAGGGTTTCGGTTTTAGGGTTTAGGGTTTAGGTTTTAGGGTTTGGGGTTTAGGGTTTAGGCGAGTTCCCTTAAAGGTGTCCGTGAGGGTTCCTAATTAGGGGGTCTTTGCTTGGCTTTAGGGGTTAGACGTTAGGCTTCACTTGATAGGCTTACCTGCTGTAAATATTGCCGAGGGCTCGGAACTTCAGCTCGTAAGCCTTCAGAACCCTGCACCCTAAACCCTAAACGCTAAACCCTAACCTTCACTGTAAACGAGGGATGTGGTGCCTACAGGGACTCGGGGGAAAGGTGGCAGCCGAAATCCCAAAGTAACCTTAGGGTTTATAGGTTTAGGGTCTATACTGTCCGAGCGCACCATGCGCGTCTCCCCGCTTGGATCCTAAATTTAGGAACCCAAAAAGCGCATAAGCATAAACATTTTATAGGGATATCCTTACCTTTTTGGGCTTCATTATAAGGGGGTTTATATGGGATATCCCTATCCTAATTTTTGCTTATGTGCCTTTTTGGGGCCCTGTAAATGCTGAGGCGGGAAATCGGGACGCCAAAGTGCACATCCTCCAGTCATCCCCTCTAGAAATATGTATATATATATATATGTATACATATGTATATGTATATGTATATGTATATGTATGTATATATATATATATACACATATAGAAAGGTATAGGGGCATAAGTATAAGTATATCAGATTATATAAGTTTACATGTAGATGTAGGTATGATAGGTGTATAGATATGGACCTTGACCTGCCTTGACATTTTTCTACCAAAAGGAGGTCTTGGTTTGCTTGGGGTGTAAGCCGTAAACCCTAAACCCCTTAAGGCCCTAAACCCTAGGACCTGGAGCACCTTGGAGGATGGTCTTGTTGAGGTTGAGGCTTTGCTTGGGTTCATGGGGGCCTTTCTTGGTGTTCAAGCTTTGTCTGGCAGGGGTTCAAGGCTTCGTTTGAGCTTTTGAGGGTGTACTGGGATTCAGCGCCCAGAATCAGAAGCCAAGATAGCCTAAAACCGCGAAACAAACAATAACAAACCCTAAACCCTAAACCCTAAACCCTAAACCTTAACCTCGCAGACTTCGAAGTCTGTCGCCTGAAGGCGCTTGCAAATTCTGGCCCGTTGCAGCAGCACGCCCGTTGGGTACCTGTGGAGTTCGAGGCTAGTACTCTACAATGGTTTAAAGTTTTGGCTGTAGGTATGGGGTTTAAAGCTTAGAGTTTAGGGCATCGCGTTGTTACAATGAATGAGCCCGTTCCCCCAAACTTCGCCGCACCGCTTGAATCTTGAAAAACCCGACAACCGAAGCGGGTGCGTCGGCCCAGCTCGGTTTAGGCTTTAGGGCTATAGGCCTCTTTGGGGTGCCGGACGCAGAACGTCACTGAAGAAGAAACCAACGCACAGTGGGTTTTCAAACATGAAGAATTTGGACAGCGTAAATAGGGCTCCTATTGAAAATGTGGTGAATGTACAATCGGGATTCAGTATGCCCAGTGCCTCAAACAGTCCTCGCTCTGACATGAGTTTGGATTGCTTGCCAACTTGCATAGTACAGGGGCCTGAATGAGTACCCATATTATTTGGGTTCCTTGTTATAATTATAGCATAATTACACCAAAACTAGCCCTATTCTAATTGTGAAGGCCCTTCCATTAGAGTGCATCACCCTACGCCCGTCAGCCCGCATGTTCACGGCGTATTGGTTTTGGAGTTTATAGGCTCTATAAACTACCCGACTCCAAGCCCTAGACCCCCAACCCGCAAACCCATACCGTAAGGCCAAAACCTGAAACCTAAAGCCTTATAGACCCTCAACTACAAACTACGAACGTTAGACTCTCAACCTTTTGCTCTAAACATCTCTATGCCCTAAACCTTCAACGCTGAACGCTTCACCCTCAATCCTAAACCCTTGACCCTGCTGTCACGAAACTGAGTCTTCCATGCCGAACATTCGCCAGGCTCAAAGCAGCGTCACAAAGAGAGTAAGCAGATGCAAAGAAAGGATACAGGGCTTAGGGTGTCCGAAGCCTGCAAGAAGCAATAACCCTAGACCCTCAGTTCGAACTTTTCTGTAGAATGTAGGGTTTGGACTTAGTGCGATGCAGCGATGTATCCTGACATCCTGGTTTAGGGATTAGGGCCTTGGCGGAGTTCGATAATGGTGCCCGGTGGTTTGCGATTGAAGCCTGTGCAAGTATACATATTCTTAGTCTCTGTACACACACATATATATATATATAGATATATTTCATGATTTTCACCATAATCTTAATCTACGTATACAGTTCTTCTTATTCTCTTCCGCTTTACAGTGAAGTTTTGGGCATGAACAAATTGATGACCCGAGGATTCTGCACTGCATGCCGGCAAGATTGGGTTTAGGATTCGCGCGTTCTTCGAGCCGGTCTCACCTGACCTCTTCGTCGGGAACCTCGGCGCGGGCCAGGCTGTGAGGGGCCGGAGGATGGGGTAGGTAATTGGAATGGGGTTTGGGATTCTTTATATTATAGATTTAATAAGGAACTCCCCGAATAGTTTCGGTAAATATTTAGGCCCCTATATTAGGGGTCTTTTCAACTTTAGTACAGGGTTTTGGGGTACACTCATTCGTAGAAGGACGCAGGGCCATGGGGCCTGAGAAGGGATATTCTTCCCAATTATTCAGACCCCTGAGGGTTTAGGGTTTAGGGTTTAGGGTTTAGGGTTTAGGGTTTAGGGTGCTAAACGGGAGTTTGAGAAAACAGAGGGCCTCAATGGGGACTTTGAGTATTCGGACCGGTGGAGAATCAAGGAAGCCTTGTTTAAATCCCAAGCCCAGAAACCTTTCCCTAAACCCTAAACCCTAAGCCCCAAACCCTACACCCTGAACCCTGAAATCTTGGGCGCCCCGTTGGGGAGCTCAGAGGGTAGCGTGGTGAAGTTTGGACTTCTTTCAGATACTAGGTTCCACAGTTTTTGCTCTTCATAGTTTAGGGCTCCCCTGTGAAGACTGAGCCAGGAAAAAGGGCCCGAAACCCTAACTAAGCCCTAAACCGCCTAAACCCTAAACCCCAAATACCAGGAAAAAGGGCCCTAGACCCTAAGCCCTAAATCCCAAAGCCCAAAAAAACCCGGAAAAAGGGCCCTAAACCCTAAGTCCTGAGCCCGGAGCCCTGATTAGTAAGAGGACGTTGGGGAACCTAAGCTCTTTTCGGAAGCAGGTGGGAGGTCGAAGTTTGCTGTTTCTTTGTTTTAATAGGGTTTAGGGTTTAGGGTTTAGGGTTTAGGGTTTAGGGTTTAGGGTTTAGGGTTTAGGGTGGGAATGATTGACAGCAGCAGCCCCTCAGAGTCCCTATATATGTATATGTATATATATATATATATATATATCCACACATGTATATATCGATGTATGTAGGTAGGTAGGTACATAGGTAGCTGGGTAGGCAGGCAGGCAGGCAGGCAGGTAGGTAGGTAGGTAGGGTAGGTGGGTATGTTCACATACATACATACATACCTACGTACGTACGTACATACCTACATACCTACATAAGTACATACGTACATACATACTTACTTGCATACAGACATGCATACCTATACATGTACATATATATATATACCTATACATATGTCTGTGTGTGTGTATTGTCTCCGCCTTCCTGGCTTGGTGTTTGGAGGGTAATCGCCAAATCAGTGCCAGTCTTCCCTTTTAGGTTCAGGGCCCAGGCCTCTGAGGACTTGGGTTTCCTTAATATAGGGGCCTTCATTAATAATTAGGATAGGGCTTTGGGGGTAT
>CAJNDV010031186.1:19113-33286 GCA_905221635.1 Symbiodinium sp. CCMP2456 | reverse complement strand
CAAGCATGAGGACAGCATAGAGCAGAGATGAAGCCAGCAATAGGCAGACGCACTTGCAGACACTGAGTTTTCCTACAAAGCCGCCAAGATGACGAGATCTTCGGTGCACATAAGATAAGGTTTAGGGTTTAGAGTAGAGCCCTGTTTCGGGTTTAGGGTTCGACTGTTTAGCGATTAGGGTTTAGCCGTTTGTTGGTGAGCCTGAACACTTACGACGAGTATTCCGACAGTATTCCCATATAGCCCCTACATAGTTAGTTAGCCCATAACGTACTCCCAAAACCGGTCGTGATTATTCAGGCGCCTGTTTTCTACCCTACTGCACCCCAAGACAGTGTTCTGCTTGTTTGGTTCGAAGGCCCGAGCTATTCAGAGCCAGAAAGCGCACAGCCATCGCTACTAACACCGGCTTTAGGGCTTTAGGGCTTCAGGGTTCAGGGTGATGACAAGGACGCTTATAAGAAGATTGCGATGAAGATGGAGCTTAATTCGATTTGTAATTTTGGGGGCCTTAATAGTTAGAACAGGGTTTTGGGGGCTCCTTATTATGATTATCGTAAAATATACACCCGAACCCTATTCTAAACCCTAAACCCTAAACCCTAAACCGTTAGGGGCTTTGGCTTCCGGGTTCTGGGGTTTGGTTTGCGTGCTTCTTGGCTGCGGCTTCCGGGTTGCCCGACTGAGGCTGTTGCGGTTTCGGTTTCGGGGAGTAGGGTTTAGGGTTTAGGGTTAGGGTTTAGGGTGTTGCGGTTTCAGGGAGTGCAACTTGCGGAAGTTGCTATAGAAACCTGAGTAACGTAATACCAGCCCAAAGCCCCAGTCAACATATCCAGGCCCCTAGATTTGGTCTCAAAGCCAGGTCGAGGAAAAAACTGAACTCCAAATCCTACGTGCTGAAGCCCGAAAGCCTAAGCCGTAATTCTAGATCACTAGTTCTGAGCCCTCAAGTCACGAGCTCTTGAATCGCCGATTGATGCCCAACATTTTTGCAGAATGCCCGAACGCCGGCATGTATGGTTCTTTGGTGAGGAGATGGGTTTTCAGGCATTGATAGGGCTTTTTTGTTTATGCGCTTTGGGGTGTAGGGCTAAGGTTCAGGGGTTTCAGGGTTAGGATTTAGGGTTTAGTTTGGGACCCTTAAACTCTACGTCTTCCTCTCCCCTGAGGCGAGGTGATGCATCGAAACGCACTTCTGGAGGCGGCTGGCCAGTTTTTGGTTGGAGTTGTCGAGCTGCTTTCCGGGGTTGATGGCGCGCCGACTTGCCTGACATCCTTCTGTCCTACTTCGCGAGGATTTTATGTCAGGAGTTTAGGGACTGAATACCGTGGGTTTGGGTTTGGGGCTAAGATATGTTTCTCGGTTTGGGGATCGCTTTTTTGGCATTAGGGCCGGAAGGATCTGGAGTTGAGGATTTATGACATGCCTGAAGCTTGACAACGGTAAAAGGCGTTTAGGGTTAATCCCTGTGGCAGGCACTGGGCATGGTGGAAGCCCGAGTAGTTGCCAATGCTATTCCCATGGATTCCTTATAGTGCCGGTACTATATTTAGGGTTTAGGGTTTATTATATTTAGGGTTTGGGGTTTATTATATTTAGGCTTTAGGGTTTCGGGTTTGTTATACCTCAGCACCTTTGTCTAGCTATTTTGGCCCCTATATTCAGCGGATAGTAGCCCGTAGAGTAGCCCTTATGGCTATTCCAATAGAACAAGCGGAATCCCCTTGAAAGGAGCCCCATTCCGCTTATTCCTGTTACCTTACGTAGTTGTTGGCAGTTTCGTTTTTGCTGTTTGGCTGGGTCGCAGGAAAAGAAACATCTTTGTGCATGCGATCATTATCCGTATTTGTTCCTATGATTGGGGCTATTAAAATGATCAAGGGCATACTGGGAGCAAGTCCTGAAGATTGCAGAGGTGCTATGCGGGAGTTTCCGAAGATTCAGGTACCTCATTTCGGGGTACCTAGAATAAGGATCCTACTATTTAGGGTGATATATTATATTCGGAAACCCCAATGCATGTTTGGGTTCGGATCTTGGGAGGACTTGTACTCCCCCGCCCATGTTCCCACCTTTGCAGTGTTGCTGCACGGATACTGAGCTGGCTGGCGAGAGTCTTCTGACGAGCTGCTTGCAGCCCAGCCTTGCAGTGTCTTCCCGTGCTGTGCTCTCCTGGTGTGGTCTTTTTCGCAGTCAGGAAGTGGCTTCAGATGACGTGATAGCCCTCTGGCCCAAGCGTGCCGAGCTCATCGCGTTTGCCTACACTTGGATGAAGCAACATGGCTTCGAGGGCAAACCACAGGTGAAAGCACTGGCAAGCGGACAAGTCGTCGTCTACTTGTCATGCACAGAGCATGTGAAGTGCAAGAAGGCTACTTGGCTGGGTGGATGTATGGAGGTCGGAAGATGTAACCACGTCACCCATGGTTCCTGATGACAACTAAACCTACCATCGTACAATCTATCCGCGAATCTTGTTCCGTAGGGCTCGTTAATTAAATTTGTAGCATACAATACACCCGAGACATACTCTAAGTACTAAGTCCTAAACCCTAAACCCTTAACCCTATTAAGGCCTAAGCCAAACAACCCTATCAAGGCAGGCCTAACCCTAAAACGCTTTTAACGCCTACATGAGATTAACCTTCAAAACCTAAAACCCAAAACCCTAAACCCTTGATGAGTCCGGCCATCTGGGGCCTCGGAGGTTGAGGGTTGAAGTCGGGGTTTTGGGGCTTACATAGGGGTTCAGGGTTTAGGGTTTAGGGTTTTAGGGCTTTGGGGTTCAGGGTTTAAGGGTTTAGGGGCTTCGGGCTTAGGGGTTCAGGGTTTAAGGGTTTAGGGGTTTAGGGCTTAGGGGTTCAGGGTTTGAGGGTTTAGGGGTTTAGGGCTTAGGGGTTCAGGGTTTGAGGGCTTAGGGGTTGAGGGCTTTGGGGTTTAGGGTTTAGGGTTTGGGGTATTGGGTCATGTTCCTGATTAGTCTTATTATTACTATTGTTCCTTCGCCCCCACCTTTTCCCTAAACCCTAAACCCCTAAACCCCTAAACCCCTAAGCCCTAATCCCTAAGCCCTAAACCCTAAGCCCCTAAACCCTAAGCCCTAATCCTTAAGCCCTCACGGCTTGAAGTTTGGGCCAGGATGCGCTTCGCTTTTGGAGCTTAGGTCCCGCTTGTACGCTCAATCCTAGTCGCTTCAATTCTCCAAGGGCCGTGTAGTAAGGGATAATGCATCGGAAATAAATTATAGGCCCGAAACCCTAAACCCTAAACCGTGGGTTTAGGGGAATTTTCGAAGCTATGGGTTACTATGGCTTCTAAACCCTACGGTGGGCGCAGAGGAGAAGCTGCGCCACCGCGAGGGCGTCAACGCACCCAGGGGGACTTCAGAGTGGGCAAGGCCCATTGAGGCCGGAGGGTTTAGGGTTTAGGGTTTAGGATCTCGGATGCCAGAAATCCTTTCTTCCGATTTTTCGTCTAGGGGTCCACGTACCCAAATAGCGTGTACTTTGGCCTTCAAGCAGTGCCAGGGTAGGCCAAAGTATATATTATTTGGGTACATGAGGGATCCGTCATCGGATCCTTTATCAGAGGTTGGGGTATGAAGCTGCGCAAGTGCAGTTTTGAGAAATATCTCATAAGGTAGTTGTAGTTGTGTGGATGCATAAAGTATTTCTGGCTTTAAGATATACTCTGAGCCTGCTTTTGTGGAAGGTGGACTTCGCAGTTGAGAGACTCATCATCACAACCGCATTCGCTCGGCTGGCTATCACGACCCATAGGCCCTAAAGTAGTTCCTTTTTGGGGTTCATATTATATAGAATCCTATAAGGTAACCCCCCAAAAGGAACTACTTTAGGTCCTATGGGTCGAGATCCCAGGATCTATTCGCTTGTTTGGTCGGACGTTGGGTTGAGCCCATTCAGGAAGCAAGGGTTGTTGAAAGCATGTCAGTTCACCAGTGCCAGAGTGCAGGATTCTGCTGAAGAAGCTTCTGATGCTTTTGTCGGGTCGTCATATGAATCGTTTCCGATGCGACGAGTTAGATTCCTACAGTATGCAGGGCTTAGGGTAGGTTCTGTGGTTCGGAAGTCGGGTTTGAGGTTGATGCAACTCGGCCGACAACCCTGCGAACAACTATAACTGTATTAATGTTGACTTGCTAGTCACCTTGAGGACCAAATGACCCCTAAAGGTAGGGGCCTTATTCCCGTATACTATGACTCCCAATATGGTAAATGAACCTTAAACCCTTTAGGGTTTAGATACCGTTATATTGCAGTAACCACCCTAAACCGTAAACCCTACACCCCTAAACCCCTAAACCCTAAACCCTAAACCCTAAACCCGAACCCTTAACGACTATTAATGCTGATATTTTTCTGCCCTTAGGTGTTATATATTATTTTATTATATTTATTCTTCTATGCTCACTTTGCGGGGACTATTGATTTGCTTGAAAATTTCATTTAGGAGCCTTGAGCAAAGAGCCGGAAGAATTTGCGGACGGGGGATAGGACCGGAATCCATAACATAGGGAACCCTAAACCCTAAACCCTAAACCCTAAACCCTAAACCCTAAACCCCAGAAGGACGGAGGGATAATATACGATGGGGAAGGGGGGCTAGCAGCAGTGCACCATCTGTTGAATTAAATGATGATTTGTTTGAAAAAAGATATATATATATATATATCATTCCAGATTCTAACATCAACGAGTCTTATATTCATATATAAAGATGATTTATAGATTTTATATTTCGATTCGTCATATTTTCAAGATGTTGAATTTAGTGGATTTAGTTATCTATTTATTTTTGCTTCTTATTATTGATTAGATATCAACTTCTTATTCGGTATATACTGACTTTGTATTTTATATATTCTCTAGAAAAAAGAGGGATCAATACCCTAAACCCTAAACCCCTAAACCCTAAACCCTAAACCCTAAACCCTAAACCCTAAACCCTAAACCCTAAACCCTAAACCCGAACCCTTAACGAAACCAACCTTGAAAGCCTGAAAGAGGCGCTTCCAGAGCTATCTCTCTTCCAGCCCACAGAAGCTGCTCGGCACAAGAAAGAAATTCGTAGATGCAGGGCTTGGTAACTAGCCGAGCTGTATCACAGAACGGACCATGATAGTTTAGGGTTCAGGGTTTAGGGTTTAGGGTTTAGGGTTGGGTTTGTTTTTTGTCGTTGGCGTGTGGCCTGGGTGGTTTTCATGGGGAAGCTGCTGTCTGGCGATGGTCAGCTCTTTAGGGTTTAGGGTTTAGGGTTTACGGTCTAGGGTCTAGGGTTCAGGGCATAATCACCCAAGGGGACCCTAATAAGGTCCTTACATAGTCGAAACTGCGGCCCTAGGGTTTCTGTAATGTGGATGGCTTTGTGGCTTGTGTAAGTAGCTCCCGGACAGCTACATACTGTTGATGATATAAATCCTGCATTACCTTAAGGACCCTAGGCTATGCGAGTTATGGTATGTTCTTTATTTTGTTCTTTATTAAGGGTATTGCAGGTCTTACATCATCAGCCGCAGGATCCTTGTGGATCACACAGGCAACTCCAGGGGGCTGTGATTTTGACATTGCTTGCGGATGTTTACCACGTTTCGCCGAACTAGAATTAGGGTTTAGGGTTTAGGGCTGAAGAAGCAATGCCTTGAACAAGCCTTAAGCATGAAGCCCCGCAACCCTTAAAGGAAAAACGACTGTAACCACGGAAACCCTACAACCAACAACTGCCAAAGCCCTCAAGAACGCAAGTGAAAAGGCCTTTCAACCCTCAAGCCCACAACTCCGCGAGCCGAACATCTTCTGTTCATTGAAGACAGATACCATACTGCCAGCCCTATAAGTACCAAACCGTAGACGTTTTAATTAGGGTTTAAGTTTTGAGGCTTTGAATGTGCCTCCCACTCTGCTATTACTCGCGAAACGATTTTCAGCTCCAAGAAGCCTCAAACGCAGGTGACGGTCAGGCTTCTCTATATGCGGCTTATTGTAGGGTTTAGGGTTTAGGGTTTAGGGTATAGGGTTTAGGGTTTAGGGTATAGGGTTTAGGGTTTAGGGTTTATAGGTTTTGTAGAGTTTAGGCAGGACATACATCCTCCACAGCAGATGGAAAATGCCGAACGTGAAGTTTCACCCTGCGATGCCGAGAAGCCCCCACTTCAACAAGCGTTGAAGCCCTTTGCCCTACTACAGTGCCCTGATGATTCGATTGGGGTTCAGGGTTTAGGGTATTTTCAGTTGTTCATTCCAAGCCGCACGCCCGTAGTGGCAAGTCGCAGGCCGAAGTACGATCGTAACCCTGAGCCTACACTTCGCTCACGACTTCACCGGCAATGCTGTATCCCTGTGTGACCCCTGCACCTTGAACCTCTGAAAGCCGAAACGGTAGAACCTCCGAAAGCCCACCCCAAAAGACACGAAGTATTCCTGTAGAAGCCTAAAGAACCTAAGATTCCCTAAGCCCTAAACCTAATCCTGAAACCCGCAAGTATCCGTAAACGACCTCGACAGCATGCACTTCTGAGCGTCTTTGAGGCCTGGGCTTCCGCCTGACACTTAGCAGACATTGACCTTGGCGCAGGATTTAGGGTCGGGGTTTAGAGGGGGCTTGAGGGTTTCAGTTTCGTGAGTTTAGTATTTCAGGGTTGTCGGTTTCAATCAAGGTATCTTGGGTTCAAGGCTTGATTTCTTGCAGGTTCTATGGGATTTTCAGAGCTTTGTCCTTGTCTTTGGCTTCCTGCTACTTGATCTCCAGGTTTGCTTTTCAGGACAGGGATTTGGGCGTGGGGCTTACGGGTCGGTTTTGTGGTTCAGGGTTTAGGGTTTAGGGTTTAGGGGCGGCACAGGATGCTTAAGGCCCTGTCTCTTCGCCCATCCGTCCCGATAGGATACCTGCAACGCCGAAAAAACACAAAACCAAAGGCAACAGCGGAGCACAATCCTTGCGACGGCAGAAGGCTGTTCGAGCGATGGGCATTGGAAATACTTTAGCAGTGAGTGACGGGTGACTGCGCGGATCTGCGACGAACCTGCGGTATGCTCTGCATCCTCTACCTTGTAATATATAAGGACCTTAATAATTAGAATAGGGTTTTGGGGCCCATTATGCTATAGATATCATAAGCAACCCAAAAAATAGTATTGGTAGTTATTTAGGCCCCTACTGTAGACCACACACCCTGTATCCGCAAATCCCAGAGACCAGAGCAAGGTTGGCAAGCGACCCGCTGATCGCATCTGCCTTGCAATGGCACAGTCAGGCTGCAGCGTCTCGCAGCGTGCTTGAGTATAAAAGGGTTGGGGGGTCCAAATTCAGGGTTTGGTGGTTTTTCCGAGTCAGAGAAGCAAGTTCGAATTCCTTGAATCGTAGGCCCTATAGATACATACCTCATAAAAAAACCCCAGAATAAGTCAGCTATCCAGGCGTGTCGGAGACCGCTGCTCCGTCAGCCATGCCAAATAGCCCGGTGAAGGCGCAGGCTGGCTTTGGGTTTCTGTATAGTTTGAGGGGCTTGGGGCTTAAAGGAGTACCTTGGCGGTACCCAAAAAAACTGTGCTCGCAATCGGTGTGTGTGTGTGTGTCTGTCTGTGTGTGTGTGTGCTGCAGACAGGTTTTAAGGGATTTAGTGTTTGTTGTGTGTGTGTGTGTGTTAGTTTTAGCTTTGGGGTTTCTGGGCTGTTGGGTTGTTGGTTTAGGGCCCGGGTTTTCAGAGCTTTGTTTGCCTTTATGGGTTGTAGTAGGACGTAGGATTTCGTTCAAGGACAGCAGGGTAGCCTCTAGTCATTGTGTGCCTACTGCCACTACTAGTACGCGCTTTCGAGTCTCATCTTCATAACTACAGGCATCATTTTCGTCGTAAGGGCCCACTACAAGTGTTGAGCGGGGGCACATTGGATACGACAGTGCCCGAAAGAGTGTTTTTGGGATTCTATAGCTACGGGTCAACTACAGCATACGGAGATGGCTGAGGAATGGGAGCCGCAAGCTTATGCCGTCAGTCGAAGCTCTGTCTTTCGTTATTTCCTCCTGTCTGTCGTTCTTGCCTCCTTCTGTTCTGCTTCTCTATCGTGTTCATTGTTTTGTTTTATCTCTCTCTCTCTCTCTCCCTCGTTCTGAAACGCGAAACCCTAACCCCTAGCCGAAATACTAAACCCTAAACCCAAAACCCTGAACCCTAGCCTAAATCCTAAACCCGAAACCCTAAACCCTAAACTTCTAAACCCTAACCCCTAGCCTAAATCCTAAACCCTAAACCCTACTCCCTGGCAGTTTTCGGAGTTATTGGCAGGAAGCCCAACCTGCTGAAGCGGCTGCAAGGCTCGTTGCAGAAGGATCCTTGCAGATCCCTGGAAATTCCCGCTAGATCTCTGAAAACCCTAAACCTTAAAACCCCAAGCCCCAAACCCTGTGACCCTATAAACCCTGATCCCTAAACCCTAAACCGTAAACCCTAAAACCCTGAAACCCTGAACCCTAAACCCTAAACCCTAAAACCCTAAAACCCTAAACCCTAAACCCCATACCTGTAGATCCTAAAAAGGGGCCTTCCGAAAAGTAGAATAGGTGAATGGGGTTTAGGGCTTAGGTGTGAACGGGTTTCCTTAAGGTCTCCCAAAGCAGGGTGGTACAGGGGTTTTAGGGTTTAGGGTTTAGGGTGTAGCGTTTCAATATAGATGCCTTACGGCATAAATGCACAAGAACAGTCAGGGGGATAGTGTTTCAAGTTTTGCCGTTGGGTTTTCGAGCTGTCTGGGTCAGGTTCCTATAAGCTCTAAACCCCAAAACCCTAAACCTTGTAGGGTTTGTAATTTGTAAGGGTTTCGCTTGAGGGTTCAGGTTTCAGGGCCTTTCAGAGTTATGGCTTGGGGGTGTAGAGTTCATAGGCTTCCTGGCTTTGAAGGGTGTTCGGTTTTTGGATCCCACCATTGACATCAAACCCGCTCCATTGGTCAATACGCTAGTACTTCGTTCAGAGAGTAGGTTGTGAGGCCTGTTGTGACCTTAAACCCTAAACCCCTAAACCCTAAACCCTAAACCCTAAACCCTAAACCCTAAACCCTAAACCCCTAAACCCCTAAACCCCAAACCCTAAACTGTGTGTTCTTGAGGCGTTAAGGTTCAACGTGTCTTGGTTGGGCTCGGCCTGAAGGATCTTGTCTTCCCGAAAGTAATCGAGCCTTCGGCTGTCTGCCCCATCTAGGGACTAGTGTTCCGTTTTCTTTCTTTCAGGGACAGCTTGAACCCTACCGTAGTTCCTGTGCTTGGGCTGCCATCCCCTAAACCCTAAACCCTAAACCCCTAAACCCTAAACCCACAGAAAACACTTCAACCTGGGGTCGTTCGGCATCAGCCGTAGATGGCGATGCCTGTTTTTATCGTGAGAACTGGTGCACTATGCCCGCGATCAGTATCTGTTTCTGTCTTAACTATAGTCTCCATTGTAGTTACTTTTGGGGTTACCTTATGGATCCTAAATATAGAATTGGTTATACCAACAAAAAGAAATACAATGGAGACGTAGGTACTGCGAGGGTGATGATTGCAATACTGGCTTCGGTCATCCTCGTATCCTGCTGGTCTCCTTGGTTGCGATTTTGCCGTTACCACTGCTGTCAGGACTCCTTCTCCAAGCACATCTCTCAGCCGTTTGAAGCATAAGCCCTAAACCCTAAACCCAAAACCCTAAACCCTAAACCCCTAAACCCCTAAACCCTAAACCCTAAACCCTAAACCCTATCGTATTAGGTCCGAGCAGAAACCGTTGCAGGCTGTGGGGCCCAATGCCGTGAAGCCTTAGCCCTAAACCCCACCCCTTAAACCCCAAAGCCCCTAGACCCTAAGTTCTACTATTCCCCAAATTCCAAACCCTTTAAGCCTTTAGCCAATCCTAAACTTGAAACCCTAAACCTGAAACCCTACATGCTACACTCTTAATCAACTCTGAACCCCAAACCCAAAGCCCTAGGTCGCAAAAGCCAGTCTTACGACAGGATGCCTGCATTTCTTGGCTCCCAGGCCCCAGAACTGTGATCAAGTCAGCAGATGCATGGCCTGCTCTCTTCTTTCCTGTAAACAGTATATTGTACCTGTGTGTATCCACGAAAACATATATATATATATATATGTGTTTTTGGTTATTTGTTGACTTATTTGTTCGCTTTTTATCTACATATATATATATAACTATATACACATAACGGCCTTTGCATGTATATACTGGCAAGAGTCAGCGCGGAGTCCAACTCTGAGCAGAAGGGCTGTTAAAACCTTGCAGGTGAAACACAGATTCCGGAGTTTTCTTCCGTTTTCGGGGTTCAGAGGTCCTTACCAAAAGGCATCCCATCATTATTAGAGTCTATATGAGGCAGCGTAAGTGTGTAGTATAGGGTTCACAGTTCCACCTCCAACCGATGAATTCCTCTGCACCGTATATCGCGCAAATTTAAAGCTGAGTCTGCAGTGGGCCTTCAGGCTGTTCTATAACCCAAAGGGTCCTAGGTACTGTTATGGGGGATACTTTCCCAAATCATAATAACAATTCCTTGTATAGAAACCCAACATTCTACTATATAGGTACTTTGGACCCTTTGGGTAAGTAGTTCGGGATTCAGAAGTAACTACGTCAGAATTCCGGGTCGTACCCGCATTTTCCTTCTGCCACGGGCATGGCGTCTGTCGATGCACTGGTCGGGAGCTTAGGACGGGTTCAGGGTTTGGCTCAAAATTGGCTGCTGCCATCCATACCTTAAGAACCCAAAACCTACTTTTTTATAGGGTCCCTATAAATCCCATATTAGGGTTTATAATAAGAACCTACAGCAAAGTGGGTTTTGGGTTCTCAAGGTAGCTAGGGACTTCCAGACTATGGCAGACGCTGGATGTTTGCATGTTTGCGTCTCTCTGAATCTCTCCATTTAAACATATACAGATCACTGCCTCTACATCTACGCTTTCCTACTGGTCTATGGGCTTTCGTAGTTAGTTAGGTTCGTGCATGACCCGAACCTAGATCCCACACATTGCATGGACACCGTTCAACTTATCCGTATACTAAGTTACCGAACCGCAAAGACTTAACCCAGCGGCCTTGCTAAACTGCAATTGTACTCTGAGGGTTCCTCAACTTTTTCGTAAACAAATCCACTGCAAACCCTAGCCTCATCGTTCAGGGCCCTACGGTATGATAGCCCTAAACCCTAAACCCTGAACTCTGAATCCTAAACCCTAAACACACACCTTGAATCCCGAACCCTCCGCCCTCCACGCTGAACCATGAAAGCCTCCCCTGACTCCGGTGACTGAGTTGGGATGCCTAGTTGTGAGCCGATTGGGGCGGGCAGAGAAGGTGACGTCAACACAACTTAACAAACCTAAAGCCTAAACCCTGAAGCCTAAAGCCTAAAACCCTAGCACCCACAATTGACAAGGTCGAGCCAATTTTCCCATCGCAGCTCAGCTCCTCTTCTCTTCGAGCTCCAGGCACAAAAGTGCAAAGATCTTAGGGGGAGCTTTGTAGAGGGTCCTTGAAGATTTAAGGTTTCGGTCTTCGGGGCGTCAGTCTGCAGTTTTGTCGGGTGCTTTGGGAGTTTTGTAATGTGTTAGGGTGTAGGGTTTAGGGTTTAGGGTTTATGTTCGTGGGATTTTACAGATCTGATACTTGGTTTCGGGTTCTTCTCTGGGTTTAGAGGTACGCCCAATCCCTAATTCCGAGCCCTACGGGGTGCCTTGGGTTCAGGGCAGCAAGTCCCACCCGCATTGTCCGGAGCGCTCAGCATGTAAGGGTTCCGTTAATGGTTCCTTCAGGGCTCTAAAGGGTTTTGCGGAAGTTTTTGTGGGATCTTAATGGTCTAAAGCGCCCCAAGATCAGGTGCTTGGGCTAGCGACCGTGGTGATTTATGGTTTATTTTCGGAGTGCTTGAAATTTGTAAGGTATGCTGGCATGCATGACCATCTAAAGTTGGAACCCTCAATCCCTACGAAAGCCTCACAGCCACTCAGTTGCTTAAACCCGTAGCTGCTCTTCAACAGGCCTCGTGCCAAGTGAGCGATGGCATCCCGTCAGTGGCTTAGGGTCGCATCAGGGCGGGGGCAGACACATGTGATGCAACCTCCCTTGGGAGGGGGCGGTTCAAGATTCAGGGTCCAAGCTTTCCAACACACCTCCTCGTAGTGGGACAGCTTGCAAGTTTCAGGGCTTCAGGATAGCAAGCTTGGGAGCAATCTTCGAAGATGCCCAACAACTGCCACAGAACAGGTGGCTTGTACAGAAGATTGTCAAAGTGGGGAGGCGCATTTACAGCTATAGGTGCTGGTGTGCAGTTCCGGCATCGGGACTGCTTGTGCTAGCAGATTTCACTATCAGAATACCTGACAGCGGACTTTACGTCCCTCTGGCAGCAGTGCTATCTAGGGTTTCAGGCCCTAAACCCTAAACCCTAAACCGTTCATCACCGTCGTCGTCGTCGTCGTCGTCGTCACCATCATCATCATCATCGTCATCATCATCATCATCATCATCACCATCACCATGTTACTATTATTCTTCATCTTCACCTTCATCTTCATCTTTATCATCATCACCATCATCATTATCATTATCATGATCATCATCACCATCACCATCACCATCACCATCATCATCATCATCCAAGTTCTCTGTGGTCTCTCAGGTGCCATCCGCCCCCCTAAGCTCGGCTTCGCGCCTTGCGCTGTTTCTCCTGCCCGTCGCAGCTTGGAGGGTGCCTGCGGGAGATGGGGCGTTTATGCGGCGCGATAGTGTCAGGGTTTAGGGTTTAGGGTTTCGGGTTTGGGGTTTAGGGTTTAGGATTTAGGGTTTAGGGTTTTAGGGTTTAGGGTTTACCAGTTCTATATTTAGGATCCTATGAGGTAACCCCGAAAAGGAACTACAATGGAGACTACAGGTACGTCATAGGGTTTCCTTGTGGCTTAGGGCTGCATAGTTTACGGCTGTTGTGCAGAGGTTCAGGTGTGGAGGAGGGTTTCTGGGGGGAGCAGCGAGAACGCCGATCCCATGCCCAAATCAGGAATCCTTCAGTGCCCAAAACAGACCCCTTGCAGCTTTGGTGTGCAAGGGTTCAGGGTAGAGCCCAGTGTACTCAGTACCCCCAAAATCCTGTACGTCGTTCAACTGCCGCCCCTTGGAAAGGTCATCCGCGGGCGTCGCACCCGAGGCGTCATGCGCCGGGCGACGGCGCAGACCACCTCCGGTACGGAGAAGCTCGGTGAGAGTGAGAATGAGGAAGGGAGCTCTTTGTAGCATGGCACGTCCCTGCTTGTTGTACGGGGGACGATGCACTAATCGCTAGTTTGTCTTCAGCATCAAGTCTGGATGATGAAATTTCGGATGAAAGCACGCAATGTCCCAATGTGTTACACGGGATTGTTTCACAGACATTGTTCAAGTCGTATACGATGCATTCTGTCCAGTCTCCTTTGACACTTGAGGGCTAGTGCTGGTACTCGCTGGCCGATTCCGATGACTGCTGGAGCCACCTTTGCCAGGCTTGTCTGTCTGTTGGTTTGTGTTGCAGCTCCGTTTCATCTCTGAACCTTATACCCCAATCCCAAATGCTAAACCCTAACCTTAAACCCTATCCCCTAAATCCCAAATGCTAAACCCTAAGCCCTACATCCCACATGTTAAACCCTAACCTTAAACCCTAAACCCTAAACCCTAAATCCCAAATGCTAAACTCTAACCTTAAACCCTAAATCCCAAATCCCAAATGCTAAACCCTAACCCCCAACCATGGACGCTAGACCCTAAACCCCAAGCCAAGGATTTGGGCACTGCTGGGCCTCAAGGGCACGGCATCAAAAGCCGAAATCAAGCGCCAGCAGAGGGCTCAGAGATTGAGGGTGCATTTGTAGGGTTTGGGGTTGAGGGTTTAGGGTTTAGGGTTTGGGGTCTAGGACATTGGGAACATGTATCGTGGCCTCCTTAAAGTAGTGTTGTAGTTGTCGCAGTAGCAGCAGCAGTAGCAGTAGCATTAGCAGAGCGCGGCGGGCCACCCGCACTTATCTACGTATCTATCCATCTATCTGTCTAGCTAGCTAGCTACCTATCTATCTACATTCTATCTACCTATCTATCTATCTATCTACCTATCTATCTGTCTGTCTATCTACCTCTCTATCTAT
>CAJNDV010031185.1:37567-50639 GCA_905221635.1 Symbiodinium sp. CCMP2456 | reverse complement strand
TTAGGGCTTATGGGTTTAGAGTGTTGGCTGTTTAGGGCTTATGGGTTTAGAGTGTTGGGTTTAGGGTTTGTTTAGGGTTTTAGGGTTTTTGGTGTAGGGTGTAGGACGCGATGTGTGAGCGGGAGAGGTTTGGGTCTGGAGTTTCGGGTTTAGGGCGGTCGCCGTTGTCGGTTCCGTCAAGCGTACTTGCAAGGGCAGGCTCCAGATGTTTAGTATTAGGGTTTAGGGCTTTAGGGGTTTAGGGTGTAGGGGTTTAGGGCCTAGGGTTTTAGGGTTAGGGTGTAGAGTTGAGGGCTTAGGATTTAGGGTTCTTCGGGCTTCGGGTTGAGGGCTAAGGTATGATCAAGATTCGAGTTCTATAAGCTTTCTAGAGGGCTTCTGCAAGCGTCCACAGGGGTTCTATAAGGATTGCATCAAGGATTATGGGTCAAGGGCAAAGTTTGGGGTGTACTCATTGTTCTCATGCGGTTGAAGGTTCAAGGTTTTAAGGTCCGGCCAGATTTCACGAACCTCCACCCGGTACATATCGACAGCTTTGATGCTTGAGCACTTTCAACCTCGATGGCTCTGTAAACGCTTACCCTAACGCTTGAAGGACTCGTATTGTAAGGCTTTTGGGCCCAACGACTATACTAGATAGGGCGTTTAAGCTATTTTGAGCCTTAGAGTCAGTCGAATCTAGCCACGCCTCCCAGCAAACCGTCATGAACTCTCACACCCCTGTGAATCCCTAACCCCAAGAATGCCAGCAAACCTACCGCTCCTACCAAGACCCTTCCTCGCAGTTCGCTTTCTTGCTTTCCGTAATTTCCTGACTACAAGATTGATATCCCACCGAAACAGTCAGTACACTTTCAAGTCTAGGTATACCCGCAAGGATACCCTAATCCCTAAAGCCTAATTATACCCTAGAAGCTGCCACCAACGGCTCTCCAACCTGCAAATGATCCATGCAAGCCCTCTAAAAACCCAACACCCCAGACCCTAAAATAGGGGCCTTAATATTTAGAATAGGGTTTTGGGGTATATTATACTACAACTGTAATAAGGAACCCCAAAAATAGTATTGGTGTTTAGTTAGGTCCCTACATTAAATCCCTAAAGTCGCAAAACCAAACGCCTTCAAACCCAAAGTCCCTAAAGCCTAAAACTAGTCTCTGACCTGGTTCTGTGGATCGATCATCAGCGGGAAGCGTCGACTCTTCGTCACCAGCACCTGGGGTATCTCTGCCCGGGGGGTCTTGGGGTTTAGGCTCTTTTATGAGAGGAAGGGGCGGATTAGGGTTTAGGGTCTTGGGGGCTTAAGGGCCGGAAGGACCCAAACAATTGGGGGTTCTGGAACGGCTCCATGAGGGATTTATAGAGACTTCATAAGGGATTTACGAGTCCAAGGCATCCACATGGCGTTTATAGAGTTTTCATAGGGATTTCAGGGCCAAAAGCATCCAACAATCATGTACTCGGGGTTTCGCGATCCCTAAGGGTCCATGTGCCTAAAGGTATATAGTCCATGTGCCTAAAGGTATATAGACCTTCTATAAGGCTCCTATAACGGTAACTACCCACCTGAAAATGCCCTAGGCACAAGAGACGTCTCACAAGACTGCAAGCGAGCTTCTACAACCAGAGCTTTGCCAAATTCTACACAAAACCCTCGTCTATTTATTGAGGCGTCTGTGCTAATCCTCAAAGAACCTTACGCCAAAAGCCCTCAACCCCGAAAGCCTTGAACAGACGATAATACAAACGCACAAACATCGTAAACACCCTGCAAGATCCGACATCCCTCGATCCTAAATCCTAAAAAACCCAAAACCTGACTCGAGAGCCTAAACCCCACACCCTAAATCCAAAAAGTCCAAATATACCAGTTATAAACCCTAAACCCCAAACCCAACAGATCAAAATATAACAAAACCCCGAACCCACGAGCCGGCCAGGTGGCGCCATTCTCAGTGCTGAAATCATCCGCCGGCAGCTTTTGAAGATTCCTTGCAGGGTTTCGATTTCAACAGCCCCACCACCTGAAAAGAAAACACATATATCGCACATACATACATACATATATATATATATATATAGACATATGCACACATAAGTGTATATATATATATACAGATATGTATAACATATGTAGAAGGTCCCATTAGCAGCTTCATAAGGACTTCAGGCTTTGCGGCTCTTGAAGGTTTCTGATCTCGGACTTATTGGGTTTAGGGTTTGAGGGTTTTAGGGTTTAGGGTTCAGGGTTTAGGATGTAGGGTTTAGGGTTTCGGGTTTAATGGGTTCAAGACTTTTCAAAAGTCGGCGGATTGGGCTTGTGCATAAAGAAAGGGCCTTCCTGATTGGGCTATACCCTAACTCATGTTTTAAGGCTTTAGGGCCCAAATACCATACTATATAGGGCCTTTGGTCTAATTTGAGCCTTGGGGTTAGGGTAGATGATGTAAAAGCAAAAAGTGAACGAACAGGAGATACTATTGCCAACTACTCCTACCTCTATGATACTGCCATAGTCTGGTTGAATGCTCGAGTTCTTCTAAATCGACTGAACCCTCAGTTGCTGTAATTCTTACGCTAAGCGTCCATGTACCCAAATCGCATATACTTTGGCCTTAAAGTAGTCCCTATATAGCTACTTTGGGGCCAAAGTATCCACTATTTGGGTACATGGACCCTTAGGGTTAGACCTAAACCCTAAACCCCTAAACCCAATGCACCCTAGGCCCTAAACCCCTCCTAAAGCCCTAAAACCCTAAACCCTAAACCTGAAATTCTTAGACCTAAATCCTAAACCCTACAGCCTCCAGAATCTGAAACCTGAAACCCATACCGCTTCAGGCCAACAGACATGACTTCTCCGCTCCAGACCCGGAACCCGAAACCTAAAACATTGGAAGCTGCGGCTCAGCTCTAGGCCCGTTCATTCCCAAATCATTAATGGTTTAGGGTTTAGGGTTTAGGGTTTAGGGATAATCCCGCACGCAAAACCCAATCCCTATAGGGATTTAGGGCTTAGGGTTTACCTGCGGCCCAGAAGACCTACCGTTTATATAGAAACCATAATCAGGAACCCCTAAAAACGTAGGGACAGTACCTTGAAACCGCAACCCGAAATCGGAAGTCCATAGTGCAGCTCATGGCTCCACTCGCGCACTTCGGTCGGCTTTGCCAGAAAGCTCGCAAACGTGTAGCTCGATGTCACAGGGACTTCCTGTTAGGAGTTGTTTTTTTTGGGGGGGTTTAGCCGCTTGAACTAGGCTGTGTTCGATGCTGTCGCTAAGGCTTGCATGGAGGAGTGACCTATATTAAGGTAATACTTCTCTTGTCCTGCGGTTACCAAAATTCGGAACCCGCTGCGAAAGTCCCTTGCTTTGCCTGTAAATTAAAGTATCATCCCTAAGCTCTGAACCCTAGACCCTTATAATGCCCAGAAGGAGCAGTAAGGCATACTACTGTAATCATTCAGACTTCGATGTTATTTCAAGGGGCATGGGACTTCGGACGGCCTTAATAGTTAGAATAGGGTTTTGGGGCTTCCTTATGCTAATTATAGTATAATACACCCCCCAAACCAAACATTCTAATTATTTAGGCCCCTACATTATTGCAGGCCACAGTTCGGTTGCAAGTTTCCACCCCCTCCACCCGCCGGCAGATCACTTTCCTCCTGTCCAGGGCCCTGGAATGTGATGCTTCCGGAAAACCTGGCTTGCGTTTCGGATCCTGTAGAAATTAAACTAAACCATGCCAACACGGTACTCTACTACAGAAGCCTTCATAATTCGCATACTTAGCAATAACTATTGTTCTTAGGGTTCCTTTCTGAGGCTAGTTATAGTATATCACTTAAGCAGCCTATTCCAATCATTGAGGCCCGTATACTACAAGCTTGCGATAGTAGCCCTTGTGGCACCTTTGGAGGAACCCTTGTTCTAATCATCAAGACCCCTAAATTACGGCTGATGATCTAAATCCTGCATTACCCACTATAAGGAATATACCATAATTACCGTAGTTTGGAATCCTTAAGGTAATGCAGAATTTCTATCATCAACAGTATTCTGGGGTCGACCCGGAACCCCAAACCCTTAAAGGTCGTGACCATGCTGCAACCCTAAACCCTAAACCCTAAACCCTGAACCCTGAACCCTAAACCCTAAACCCTAAACTCGGCTCGTCCCCAGAAGCCCACGAGCCCAGCAAGAGTCTAAGGGGCCCCTTATTCAAGGAATCAGGGGTTTAGGGTTTAGGGTTTAGGGTATCCCAAACGGTTTGGGATTGGTGGCTTAGGGTTTAGGGCTGGAGGAAGACGGCTTAGCACATACTGAGGAGGATTAGATATCTTCAAGGTAGAGCCCTTGAATTCCGGAGTGTTGGGCTTTCTGGGACTGACTCTGAAACCCAAAGGAACCCCAAACCCTACTGACCCCACCCCCTAGGACCTGTGCCTCAAGTCGAAAGCCCTTAACTTCCTAAACCCCCATAAACCCTAAACCCTAAACCCTGAACCCTAAACACTGAACCCTGAACCCATAAACCCTGAACCCTAAACCCTAAACCTTACCACGAACCCTGCAGGTGCCTTCTCCTTCACCGACATCATCCACTCACTGCCGACGAGCTCGTCCCGGTATGTCCTCTGCTTGCGGTACATGGACTTACGGCACTGGGCTCGGTGTAGTGCTTTGGACCCAGGGTTCTGGCTTAGAGTTGTGTTCTGCGGGCTGACGGTTTAGGGTTTAGGGTTCAGGGTTTAGGGTTTAAGGTTTAGGGTTTTTCCTTCTGTCAGTCCACAGAAATCTCTATACGCGAGGGGGGTGCAAGTGGTTGAGGGCCAGTTGAGAATGTGTAGAGGGTCCCGGTACCCCAATACATCCTGTTGATGGTAGAAAACCCTGCATTGCCTTAAGGGCCCTAAACTCTGGGAATTATGGTATATTCCTTAACATGGGCACTGCAGGGTTTATATCATCAACCGTAATGCCCTAACCCCAAAACCCTAAACTCTAAAATCCTCAACCGCAAGACACTTCGGAGGAATTCCGGACGGAGCACAAGTCACTTTTGGGGATGGCGACAGGTGACACGCAATTTGTGCAAATCTTGGGTTGACCTTAGGTGAACCAAACCAAACCCTGCAGTCAACCCAGATGCCCTGAACTGTCGTACGGCAGCAGCCCAGAAAATTCTATCAACATACATGTTTCGAAACAACACTTTGCATACCCCCAAAGGTGAAAGGTTACCTACCCAGGCCGTAAGCTTAAAATGTAAATATACGGCACAACTGAAGACTCACAATGCTGCGGCATTGGGAGTGGCTCATATCCCAAGCACGAAATGTTTAGACTCGTTTAGACGTACTCAGACTTACTTTTACTCCATGAGGAGTCGGTTAAAAACACAGACATCTGCAACAGATACCACTGTGAACAGTCCCTGCAGCCTAAACTTGATGCAATCCCAACAACACTACCACACTCTGAACCTTAGGGCCACATCTCTAAAACTTACACTTCAACACAATTATATCATAAATCGGAGACCCTATTAAAACTAAAAGCGAATGCAACTATACTGGTCATGTACCCTGAGCCTCAACCCAGGAGCTTAAAACAAACGCTGTAACCTTAGCCATAAGGTTTAACCCTCAAAATAGGTTTAAGGTAGTTGAAGCCGCCAAAAACCCTGAAACCTAAACCCTAAACCTAAACCCTAGACCCAAACCCCAAAACCCAAAACCCTAAACCACAATCCTAAACCCTAAACCTAAACCCTAAAACCCTAAACCAAAAATCAAAAACCTAAACCTAAACCCACAACCCTAAACCACAACCCTGAACCCTAAACCTTAAACCCTAAACCCTAAACCCAAAAATCAGAAAAACATGGCCTTACCTCGACCTCGGGAGGCTTCCAGCCGACGGCGGCCTCGGCGCTTGCCAGGTCTGCCTGCGAAGGTCACTTGTGGAGGGGGATTCTAGGCTTAGGGTTTAGGGTTTAGAGTTTAGGGTTTATAAGGGGTTTATAGGGATTTAAAGGTTTAGGCTGGAGGGGCATTTTGGGGCTTAGGGTTTAGGGATTCAGGGGTTTAGGGTGGAGGGGCATTTTGGGGCTTAGGGATTTAGGGGTTTAGGGTGTAGGGGCATTTTGGGGCTTAGGGTTCGGGGATTTAGGGGTTTAGGGATTTAGGGGCATTTTGGGGTTCAGGGTTTAGGGATTTAAAGGTTTAGGCTATAGGGGCATTTTGGGGCTTAGGGTTTAGGGAGTTGCTTCGTGTAGGGGCATTTTGGGAGTTAGGGTTTAGGGATTTAAAGGGAAAGGGTGTAGGGGCATTTTGGGGTTTAGGGTTAGGGGATTCAGAGGTTTATTGTATAGGGGCATTTTAGGGCTTAGGGTATAGGGGGCATATTAGGGTTCTGGGATTTAGAGGTTTAGGGCAGAGGGTGTCTTTTAGGGTTTAGGGGTTTAGGGTGTAGGGACCTCTAGGGTTTAGGGAATAGGGGGCCTGGGTCGTTGGAACACGATGCTTTACAAGGAGTTCGTGGGGTCGTACGGGTTGTTTTGGGCCGCAACAAAGCTTCATAAAAAGAGAAGGGAACTGTAGGGGTCTCAAGAACTAGACTGGGTGCTGGGGCATGTCAAAGAAGAGCTATATAGGTACTATAAGAAGCAAAAGTTGTCTAGTTTGGTGCACACAATCGTTGATGTGCACGGAAGAGCGCTTCGTGTGAATGAGCGACTAAAGCCAATGATCAAAAAGGTAAGTACTATGATAGTAAGCCCCAGACCGTAAATCCGAAGCCGTAAGCCAAACCCTAAAAGCCCCGAAACCCCAAAGCCCTAAGCCCCGAACCCTCAAAGCCCTAAGCCCAAAGTCCAAGATCACTTCCGAACTCTTGGACCGTGGCCTCCTTACAGCATCCTAAATGAGCCTTCTCGAGCCCTTGTACTAGGAGGTTCATGGGTAGTTATATCTGGGGAGATGTAAGTAGGGTACCTAATCCATATTAGGGGACGTATAGCCCCGCTGAGAACTACCCACGAACCGTAGAACCACCAAAATGAAGAACTCTCGAACCCCTAAACCCCTAAATCCCAAACCTTAAATCATAAGTGCGCCGGAGCAAGAAGGAGCCCAACAAAAAGACACTAAACCCTAAACCCGAAACCCTGAACCCTTTTGCAACGGCCTTGTCAGATCAAACCCTGAACCCTAAACCCTGAACCCTAAACCCTAAACCCTAAAACCTGAACCCTAAACTCTAAACCTCAAATTGACCATGGCCTGTGCAAACTCCAAGTCGCGCTTGGCCTCCGCCAGCGCCTGATGGCTTCGAACTCTCGGGCTTTGAGATGACTCTTCGTTTGTTGTTTTGTTGTTCACAAGGTCGGTTCAGGGTTTACGGTTTAGGGTTTAGGGTTTAGGGTTTAGGGTTGCGTCAGAGAGTATTTATGGGTTTGTAAGATTTTAGGAAGGTCTTGACTGAAGCCTTAAACCCCCGGAACCTTAAACTCTGACACCCTACCTTAGGAACCCAAAACCTACTTTTTTGCAGGGTCCCTATAAATCCCATATTAGGGTTGATAATAAGAACCTACAAAAAAGTGGGTTTGGGGTTCTTAAGGTAGACACTAAACTCCGACATCCTAAACCCGGAAGCTTTCGGTTGAGGGTCTTCGGCTTCCACGGGTGTTAGGGCTTCTGGGACTCTAGGCGATCGAGGGCTCGGGGGGTCTAGGGGCTCGAAGGTTCAAGGGATTCGAAGACTCTAACTATAATAAGGACCCCTATAAGGAACAACCCTAAACCCTAAACCCTAAACCTTAAACCCAACTATTTAGGCTTCTATATTAGCGCCTCCAGGGTTTCTAGCGTTTAGGGTTTAGGGCGTTTGTTAGGGTTTCGGGCTCTGGAGCAAGAAATGTGGAAAGTCGGAGCCCACCTTGCAAATAGGCCAAATCTGTGCTCGATTGAGTGGCGTAAGGTCGCAAGAAGGGTTTCCGCCTGGGAGCCAAAGTCAAGAGCCCAGTGGTAGCCCTTGCCGTAGGGGCGCAGGATCACAGTGTCTGGCGCGTAATGGAGATATGCCTCCACGTGCCGCACGATTGCCATTGGGTCGAATCTCTTGTCTATGCTGAAGGTGCCCAGCGTGATGTGCTGGTCGATCAGGATGGGTAGCTCCTCGACGGTGAGGGAGATTCCTATGTAGAAGCCTACCTCGGTGATTTCACCAGTAGTTGTGTCCAGTTGGCGTGGCAGTACATGTGTCCATACTCCGTGCCACTTCACTCTCCTTGGAGCCCCACAAAGCTGCAGTTGCGTGTTCTTGAAATGCAAGTGAAGTGGGAGCGGCTCCTGCGTTTCCGTCATCACTCCCGACCTGGCATCCTCGTCGAGCTGCAGTGTTGAGGGGTTTAGGGTTTAGGGTTTAGGGAGTTTTTAGGGCCGCTTCGGGCGAAAAGCTCGCTTGCAGCAGCCTGTTGCAATGCGAGCTTAGCATGAGGATCTCATGCCCCACACATTTAGGGTGTAGGGTTTCGGGCTTAGGGTTGAAAAGGACGGCTTCTTGCGATACCCATGTTGCTAAGTAGAACTGGTCGTGATGGTAAACGTATTGACGAGTTCAAGGAAAACCCTAAACCCTAAACCCTTGTTCCATGGCCCAGGAACTCTAAGTTCAAACCATACTAAGTTATAGTCTCCACTGATATAGCCCTCATCACCTGCAGATGATACATGCGGGCATGCACTGACAGGTCCTACAAAATAGATAAAATCCTGCAACTTGTGGCTTTGCGTGCGCTCAAACACGAAACAAGAATCAAAGATTCATCAACCCCAACCCCTAGACGCTAAAGCCTAATTGAGGCCTAAACCCTAAAGACTAAGAACCCTCAAGCCGAGGCTTACAGGGGTTTCTTAGTCAGGGCCTTAGGTTTAACGGACCTTAAAACCTGGGACCCAAAGACCCTGATCATGGCCCCAGGTATAACTCAACGACTAAAAAAACGCGCAAACAAATGCAAACGAATGCATGGGCCTTAACATTTAGAGTAAGGCTTTGGTTATATTCTGCTATAGTTTTCTCATAATGCGGAAAGCTAAGGAATGGACAAAGTGATTATTGAGGCTTTGATGTTACTGTCATTGGAAGGAGGTGCCGCCCGAGAAAGGTCAGGCAGGTCTAACAGACCACTCTCAGTGCAGGTAAACCTCGTCAGGTGCAACTGATTACTCGTCCTCTTTGGCATGACCTCGAATTGGAGCCTCCAGTTGATGGTGCAGCTGCAGTAGCGGCGGCAGCTCGACGGCGTCCAGTGCAAGTTCCGATGTCGCCGGCTCGAAAACATTCGTGAACAGGCCAGTGCCTTTCGTGTGCGTCAGCGACTGGACCGCAAGGAGGTGGGATCTCTCCTGCCCCTTACATCTGTGCACGTATACCTTGGCGATCGTTTCAGCCCGATGCAGAAAAGCAGCGCAGGCGTCCTGCTGCCCTTCCAATAACTGGACTCAAGCCCAGTGTGGTCTGCATAGACCTTCTTTCGGTTCACTTTACTTAACGACCCTAAACTCTGCCCTAAATCCTGTACCCGAAAAGTTGAACCCAAGTCCCACTCTTACAGTATTACATATAGCCTTTGCCCTGAAGAAATTCAACCCTATGCTGACCCTGAGGTTGTGGGGTATGCTAAAGTTTAATCAGGAGAATACTATTCGTACTTATTGCAACCATTCCGACCCTACATAAAGCCCTAACCCCCGCCCTGAAGCCTACCCTGGATGCTGAATGCTGCCCAAAGCTTGGAAGTTCTTCCACAACTGCGCAACCTCTGGCTTTAGAATACTTCATGCGGACTAGGCGCAACAAAAACACGTCAGTTCATTACTGTAACCACCAGAATCTGAAGCAAGAATGTCGAGCCTTGCTTTTTTACCTGGCGATGTACCCCTTGACTGCATGCATGCCCTCAGCGTTGCCTGAAGACTGCATATTTACACCTCAGACCCACACATCCATAAACACGCAGGCGCTAAATTTAGGTTCTGAACCCTCGATGCTGAAAACCTGCACTTGAACTATTGAAGACAGCGCCCCCCAAAAAGGGGGGTGTAGGTCTCAGTGGTATGTGTCTAGACTAAGCTGTTGGGGAGATGCAACTGACACTTATCGGGAATATGTCCATTGTAGCACGCAGCCAGACACAAACAGATCAACACACACACACACATGCACACCCTAAACCCTAAACCCTAAACCCTAAATCTAAACCCTAAAACCCTAAACACAGAACAACATAGTTCAAGCGAGTATATGGCTGCTTGGTCAACCCGTAAACCCGAAACCCTCTTGGCCTTCTTTGCTTGGAGGATGGCAGCCTGCTTTGCTTCAACCTCTTCCTCACAGGGATGGACGGTGGGTTAGGGCGTTCTGGCTTCTAGGGTCCTAGAGTCTCCTAAACCCTAAACCCTGAATCTAGGGTTTCGGGTTTAGCTATATCTGTATCCATCTATCTACCTACCTACCTACCTACCTACCTACCTACCTACCTACCTACCTACCCATCGACTTACCTATCTATTATGTATATATATATATATATATATATCTATATATATATATAAGCATACACATACATATGTGCACACGGGAACTCCTAGAGGCAAGGATCATAAATCCCTTAGCACTAAGTCGCGAACAAAAGGCAAGAACTCAAACCCTAAACCCTCGAAGCCCTAAGCCCTGAGCCCTAAACTCCAAACCACCGCGCCTTGAAAGTCTCAACCCCGAAAGCCCTAAACTCGAAGCCTGCGTTCGTCTTCTCCCCCCGCACCTAATATCGTGGCCTTCATAATTAGAATAGGGTTTTGGGGTATATTATAATATATATATATATATATAATGCTAATATGGAACCCCCCAAAATAGTATAGGTAGTTAGTAAGGCCCCTATATTACTCACCCAAGCCTTGCCCTGAATACAACAAACAGAGACCCAACGCCGCCCTCTAAGTTTAGGGTTTATATAGGGGTTTAGGGTTTAGGGTTCAGGGGTTTAGGGTTTAGGGTTTAGGATGCGGCAAACCCTAAACCCCCAGAAGAAAGCTGCGGAGTCCTACCTCGAAAGCCCTCAAGATGCGAGCCAAACCCTTCTAGAACACTTTCAAGAAGCCCCAAACGACCCGATACACCCTAGATTCTAGACGACCCTGATAGAACTCTCTGCCATCAAGAAAACCCAGAGGAATCCCAACAACAAAAATGGTTTAGGGTTTAGGGTTTAGGGCGCTCGCGCGAGTCCTCCTGCTCCAAGAGCTTCGGATCGAGAGTAGCACCCGGCTCCACGTGCTCTTGGTCCTAGCGCTTGTTTAGGGTTTAGGGTTTAGGGTTGGAGAGTCATGGGTAACAGAAAATGTGGGGTTTTAAGTGGGGTCACCTTGGTTATAACCCATATGAAGGGAGTTCTAGCACCCCTTATAACTACCTGTGAACCTCCGGCAATGCTGTTCAAAGGATTCTTTAAGGGTCTTGGAAGAGCCGAGCTCGGCTCTGGGTTTAGGGGTTCAAGGTTTAGGATTCTTGATCCTTGTGCTTAGGAGTTTCGCAATATGCAAACGCATGTTTTCCAGTCTTCCATGAGGGTGCAATCGGGGCCTATGGGGCATACTATAGGGTTTCTGCGTTTTGGGCCTCCGGGGTTCAAAGGGTTTAGGGTTTAGCGTTTAAGGTTTAGGTTTGGGGATAAAGGCTATAGGGCTTTCGGGTTCAGGGCTTCATGGTGCTAAAGATTTCTGGCACTTGGCTAGAGCAAACTGTCCGTGCTCTTCTGGTTGGTCTTATGTACAGAAGCAGTATCCTGCTTCTAAGTTCTGAAGCTATAATTTCCAAGCCCTAAACTTAAACAAATGACAAGACGGCCAGCCTCAAAAAGGGGGATGAGATATTCTACCTCCAGACCCGGGCTGTAAATGTGAAATGTTTAAGGCCCTTAGAACAATCCGTAAGGACCCCCCTGACCAGAATCTCAACACCCAAACCCTACTCACACACCTCACACAGCAAACCCGAAAACAAGACGATAAATCTCAATATGTAGGGGCCTTAAAAATTAGAATAGAGTTTGGGGGTATAGTATGCTATGGTTATAATATCAGGAACCCCCAAAACTCTATTCTAGTTATGAAGGCCCCTACATTACAAGCCCCCTAAACCCTAAACCCTAAACCCCAAACCCTAAACCCTAAACCCTAAACCCAAAACCCTGAACCCTAAACCCTAAACTAAGGACAACTTGTAAGTCCGTGCCTTCTCAGCCATCAGCTCCGCAAGAGCCTCCTCTGCGGCCTTCTGCGCTGCCTTTCGTCTTTCAAAAGGGAGTAGGGGTGAGGCTGCCAGCTCTTAATGTAGGGGCCTTAGGGTTTAGGGTTTTAGGGGTTTAGGGTTTAGGGTTTCGGGTTTCGGGTTTAGGGGTTTTGGCGGGGCCCTAGGATTCTTCCGCCGATCCTCGAAAAGTTCCGAAAGGGTTTTGGCTCTAGACGGTTGTCCTAAGGGTAAAAATTTCCCGACAATTCAGGTCTTGAGCTAAGGATAGTCGGTTCGCGTTGGGGAGAGCGTATGGTGATTCGGTACTTAGACGCCGAGGGTAGTGGGTGATAAGGCTTGAATTCCTTACAAGAGCTTGGAGTGTCTATGACTATCGTTACCTTTCGAATTTCCAGGAGCCCTCAGCTGACCTGAACATCCATAAACCCTACGCATGAGCCCTTCAGAGCTAGAAATTAGAATAGGGCTGTCGGAGGTATTTTACAAATATACACAATACTTAGATGAGGACTGGAACCGGGACAGCACTACTATCTACCCATAGGCCTCATAGTAGTTCGTTTTTGAAATTGGGATTCCCTTGAAATCCGAACACCTCGACCCTAAACCCCAAAACAATAAGCAAGCACAATGCCCGCGGGACCCAAACCCCTAAACCCCAAACGCCTAAACCCCTAAACCCTTATAAACCCTAAACCCTTAAACCCTGAACCCCAACCCCCTAAACTCCAAATCCTAAACCC